>NCVS01001583.1:0-85415 GCA_003055095.1 Goniozus legneri | reverse complement strand
ATCTTACATGTTGTTTACATGTTGTTACGCTGCGAAATCCGGTAGTGTCTTTATTCTCAACTTCTCCTATTTTCTCAATTCGCGCGGCGAAGACGGTAGTGAATTTCACACAGCAATTGCATAATTTTGATTTTTTAGAAAATTAAACACTTGTGAATTACGTAAACGTAATGCAAAGCGGAAAATGAAAATTCCTGACAGGAATAGAAATGGCTGGGAGCGTGAACGATTTAAATATTTCCAGTCGAATTACAGGAACGTCAACACCCATCGTTGGCCGAGCTGTCATACGCACTCGCAGTGGCTATATACGAAACACCCCTTCCTCCCTTCCTCTCCTCTCTTTGAACGTACGAAATGAAATCAACAGCTTTTTAAACGTCCCCCGCACTAGCTTGTATACGTTTCACTCAACTGACCCCTTGCGTTTGATGCGTCACAGGCCCCCATTGATTGTTCGCTGGAATGGGTTAATTTCGTTCCATGAATATATCGAATGCTATCGAACGTAAAAAGAGAACGACACGAGTAGACGAGAACGCTTATCGCCGATTCGCCACTCGAGACGAGCCCGAGGAGGAATCGGATAGCCAGCTCGTCAAGCGTAACTGGAGTCGGAAATCTATATAATCGCGGCCTTAGGAAACTTCTGGCTCGCGCGCGAAGCCTTGACAATGCGATGCCGGAGCTAAGTAGCAACTTTGCGGAGCCGCGCTTTCTCGCTTCTCCTCCTGCCCTAGGTACATGGAAATCCCACCGAGCTGGAAGTTCGAGCCCTCTTCGTATACCGGCGAGACCTATACAGCCGCTAAAGGCCAGCTAATGATGGAAACTTGAGCACTAAGTCATAGTTAATCCCAGCCCAACGACTCTAGTCCCTCCATACACGATTTTCGATGGTCTACCTCCGACTCCCCTCCCCTCTCACCGTCTCACTTTCTCTCACGATTCGTGGTTAACCAGGAATTACGCGACGACAGACTGCGAAACTGTCATCGACACTCGTGATACTATTATAATTCACGTCGTTGGATATTACGATTGTATTAATCGAGGAAATTATTAGATATTCGTTCCGAGAACTCTTCCATACCTTCATATTTTTGTAATAAATTTAATATAACGATTATATTAGCCAAGGAAAATGTCAGATGTTTATTCAAGAGAATTTTTCATGCATTTATATTTTTATACTATACTATCGAAACGATATTTTGACAGCTGTTCGATAAAATAATCATAGTTTAAAAAGATATTCGTTAAATGAACCGATAAATTTTTCACTTAAAATATTTTCTTTCTCAAGATATCTTCTTGGCAGTAAAAGATTGCATATTTAATTGATTCAACGAAATCTTCTTCTCAGTCTATGAGAAATGATAGGTGTAATTGAAATCAAGAGTAACGAAAATTGGATTTTTTCTCATTCTCGTCTCCGGCTAACAAGAGACCTTAACGAGGGACCACACTGAAGATTTAATCGGGATTATTTACGCGTCTCGAACGCTGTTATTTTATTAATTTACCGGTTTTCCGAGCTCACGCGTATTATCGACGTTAATTTGCGGCAATTTTGCTAGAATTCGGTCGCCGGCAGGAAAGCAACTACACCCCTCAGAAACACAATACGATTATTATTGCGTATATCGCGTTTAATATCGCTGGACCGCACGGGTAATTAATATTGTTTACCGTGTTAATCATTCCTAACTCGTCCGGTATCGAATGAATTTCCACGCGAAACTCTATATCGACAATTTTTCCGTCCTGTGTTTTTACAGGGAAAACCACAGCTCGAGCGAATCAGCGAGTTGGTAGCGAAATTTCGTGTTTAAACGTATTTTCGTAGTTATTCTCGAATAAACATCGATAAGTCTCGACGCGAATAGACTGTCTTTATCATCGCCTTCCTAGGAGAAATGTATCAAACAAAAAAAATCTATGTGTACGATTCCGTGGAAGGTTCGAACTCGATTGCGAAAGAACGAGGAGCCGCGAGCGATCCTCGAGAACTGATAAGTGGCCGCTCCGGGCTAGCGTAGATTTATTGCCGTGCCGGTTTGTCTCCGTCCTAACCTCCCCTCCCCTCGTACACCCTCGTGGATCCCCCCCTCCCCGCTCTCATTTCGCTCTCGCGAGAATCTTGCGAGTCTCCAGCTCGCACCGAGACTTCCACTTTATTGACGGAAATAATCTTTGATGCGATTGCGTCGCGTCTTGAAAGTTCTTCCTTCGTATTTCGCGGGATGGGGAGCGGTTCGATCGACTCGGGGCGCGTGATGACTCCCGGGATTTATTTTCGACCGGAACGCGTTTATCGCTCCTGCCCTTATCGACGTCCTCGATATCATTACCAGATGTCTAGATACAGTTGACTCGTGCTCTCGCCTACAATTCGATTTTCTTCATTTTCTGTTGTACCAGGAATTGATTTGACTAATCAGTATTTACGCAGTACATTGAAAATAAAAATTTATCGAAATGACTGATCATTTAGAGAAATATTGTTTAAAATAAAAATAATATCTAGTCCAAAAAAGTATGTGCTTGAATGTAATTGATATATATTTGAACGTATGCAAATATCAAATAAATTTAACTAATTTTCATTTTCAGTGTAGACCTACGAACCGATAGATCTTAAATTTAATTTTGAGTTTTGACATAGCAAATGAACTCATTTGATCTTCTCAGTTAACTCTTTCGCATTTATCTTGTCTAGAACCGCATCATTAATATGGCTTAGAGCGAGACTCGTAATTTCTCTCACGGTAAATTAATGCCAGCGTTGCTTTGCAAGTGAATGGATGCGAAATCTTGAGTCTTCAAGCCCAATCATTCATCTCGAGTCTTTCACCGAATATGATAGCGAGAATAAGAATGCAGTGTTCGATTTTCCGCGTTATCCAGCACCAGTATCGAAATTTCACCAAACTCTCCGTCTCTCTCTCTCGCCCGAGATCCGATCGAGGAGAATCCGCTCGGTCGGACAATGAGACGCAATCCGAGACGACACGCTGTATTATCGAATGGCATTCCAACGTGCTTCTGGTGTGACATTTAGATAGCGACGTCAACTGTCTGTGGGGGTAAATCTGTCCCGTGGAGTGAAGGTATAACGCTACGATCCCTCTCTCTCGCTCGCGCTCTCTCTCTCTCTCTCTTTCTCTCTTCATCCGGGTTCCGTCGAGAGAGAACATCGCGTCAGAAGCGAGGCGAGTTCACTCCTGATCGAATTAGCCCTCCACGCTTGCTTGATACTCTGACAGTCTGAATTAATTAACAGGAGAACGCGATACGTAAGCAGCTATTATCGAAACAATGCGCGACTGATGCCTCTCGAGATATCCCCACGAATATTCACTTTTATCGAAAAATTGTTACTCGTTACGGGTTGTAATTTTACTTCAGAAGTGTCAGGTATTGATCTAAAATAGATGTGATACTATTTATTGAACTATTCAAAAAGAGTCATCTTTTCTAATCAGACAGTTATTTGATTCACATTAAAACTACCATTTATAGAAACTAGTAAAACAACCATTTAATGAACTATCTTACAGAATTAATCTGATTGAGCATGTTAACTTTATTATAATTATTTTCAATCTGAAAATATTCCTTCTATTATTGCAATCTCTCTTAGCGTTCTCTAATCAAAGTTATGTAACAGAATTCCTCAGCATAACAAAATTCGATTACAATTTTCGTAACTCAATTTCAACTTAACTGGCGGGATTGATCATCTCTGCTGGAAATTCCATACGTCTGACTCGGATTGCAGTGTCAAGATGCAACAAGGAAAATTCGTAGAAATAATTTAAGTGCAGCGTACGGTGAGAGTCGCTAGGCGCCGTCTTGACTCCATTAACTTCACACTTAGCGGCACCTTAGAAAGCCCGCGCCAGCCGAATACTGCCTCCGGTAGATCTGATTAGGGGTGGGTTCGAGTCTCTGCTAAACGCGTTAGTCTCGGCTGCGAGAACTCCCCTCCCCGACGAGGAGAGACTCTCGCGGGACCGAGCGGTTCTCGATGGGGTTCGCGGGAGCTGGAAGCCTCAGGAATAGTCGAGTTCTCGATAGGTTGTCGCGTTGTCTCTCGACGTTTTGATGCAAATTGAGGACGAGAGCGACGACAAACATCGAGCTCGAAATGTTAGGAGTGTCGCGCGCGAGTCTTGGATGAAGCGCCGAGAACGTAGAGAAAGCTTTTGAACGTGGATTACGGGGAAATTTATTCTCGCGGTACTGCGGCGAATTTTCCGTCTCTCCCCATCTGGCCTCGCTATTCGAGGCTTTTCACCCTCCCTCCCTTACCTCCACATTGCGATCGTTCCAACGGCGACGATGTTTACCGACGAATCTCGGTGGCTTCCTCTCGACTTACCAAAGTCGCCTGAGAGAACGTTTAACAGTTTGCGAAACAACTCCTTCCCGTTTCACCCTTCATTTCTCGTCGCCCGATTCAACCCTCGATTCGAGTATTTTTTCGAACAAGGAATTTTAACCTAACAGTTTCTTATTTTTACCGATATTTCATTTTTTACAGAATCCGTAGAAATTTTTGAAATACTGGACCATTATAGATGAAATTATTTTTACTGGTTGGAAAATTCTTTGATAATTCATCAATTAACTACGAACCGAAAATATATTACTTAAAAAGATTAAAGGGACACACGTCATTTTCGAACGACTGATGTATTTTAATCAAACATTATCAAACAGTACAGTTATTCGAAAATAACTTACCCCATTACTGTCTCCTTAATTTTTTGAGGAGTGTATCTACTGATTTTGGAAAACAAAATCGTTTCGACTGATGATGAAAACGCTTAGCGAGAATCGGGTAGGCTGTATCTGAAATCGAAATCATAACACCATTACAGGAGTTCTACACGACGCTCTTCGACGTTCTCGCTCTAATGTCCGTTTTCTTTTTTTTTTATGACCCGCGATTCGAAGCGCCCCCGGGATCGATTTTACTTCGCGCCGTTATACTTATCGTACCCCGTTACGACGAAGCATAGCTTTTTATGGGCCACCCATGCTCGACGCTTCGATCTTGTCTCCCCGCTAATGTCGCTCTCTTCGTCCCGAAATGACAAAATAAAGCGGAGAAGGCTCTCGAACGGCGACGCTGCGCCTTCCCGATCGGCCGATTTGTATCTAACAGTCGAACTGTTTGAAAGAATAAATAGAGTGGAAAAAATTTACGACGAGAAGTCGAGTCGGATGATACACAAAGTCTACGAGAACAGCGCGAACTCGAGTCGAGGAATTCTCGTTGGAATTGCACGATGGGAGAGAGAGAGAGAGAGAGAGAGAGAGAGGAGAGGGGCTCGTTTCGAACGCCGTAAATGCTCAAGCTCGTATGGGATTGTATACATATATAGAAGCCCGGTGGGTATATACATAGGTGTTGAAAAAAATCACGTCTGCATTTACATAAGCGCCGGTATAAACCACTCGACAGAAATCCCCGACATAAAACCCAAACAGGATCCCAACGTGGGACAGCACACGTCCGTTGAATACGCAATGCCCGTATGTACTCCCTGTACTGGCCCTCCTCCCGGACGAAAAAAATCATACCCCTTTTTATTTTTTACTACAACAACATCGAGATACCGACGCATGTTCGCGCTCATTCGCGGTTCACAGAGTTTTACCATGGTCTACGAAAAATCAGTCGCACGCACAACTAAAAATAACTTACTGTAACAAAAATTTCATAAAAGAAATAGAAAAATTTAGAGAGATTTCACTGCGTTATTTTTTAAACAAGCACTGCGTTCATTCTGAAACACCTCCACTGAAAAAAATAGAAACTAAGTGCTGTTTTCCCTTAGTTGGCGTGATCTTAATTCAAATAATATTAATAGGTATAAGTAACATTACATTTTGCAATTAAGTCAATTTGGGAAAATCAAAAATGCCTGTTCTAATCATCTTATCAAAGATTTTTGATCAATGGAAATATTGACAAAGCTGATTTATTGCATATTGTTGTTTTGATCTAATTTCTTGATAAGATTATATTAGATTTTCGTTAAAATCTATAAATAATTTCACAAAGGAGGCTTATAATTCGTTGCAACTATTCACTCGATAGGCTCACGGACATACATGACTTTTTACAAATGTTATCAAAATGTTGTTTTAGATCGCCATGTTTTTCTCTTAGTGTTCTACATTCAAAAAAATCATTCAGGAGTTTGTAGAATTTTTGAAGCGAGAACGATGACAGCGGTAGATCGATGTCTACGGAGCCTGAAGAGAATTTTCAACAGCCTCTGATCCTGACGAAACGATTCTCGAGTCCCTCCCTTCGCCGGGTCTATCTCTTCCGTGAGGCTCCGTGGCATTTACGTATTTTTATGCGGAGAAACATCCGCGCGGAAAAATCGTCTTTTAAACCGGCAATAAAAAGGAAAAATGCGAAATCTTTGATTTTAAAGGTCCCTTAGTAGCTCGCGCGGCTCGTAGCGACAGTTGGCGGATGTGTATAACCCTCCTCTGGTTTGCTCGGCTTATTCCTGCCGATATCGCACACAAAGCACGTACACGCCACCGCGCCATTTCGAAATACGAATGCAGGCAGTATATGCCGGGTCGGATTACGCGAAAAAATCTACAATTTTTATATATGTGGAATTTTAAACGCGTCCAAACTCGACTTTCGTTTAGGATTGTTGTCCATTTGTTTATACTAGGAGTTGAAAATTGTCGTTTAGAATATTGTGCAAAATCAAAGCAATCAGGAAAACGACATGAACTCGTGTACAAATGAATAATTCAAATGATCGATTAAGAATAAATCAAATTGCTTATAAATTTTAATTTAGAACCTTGATTGAGAATTCCCTTCATCGAGGAAAGGAAGAAAAATCTTGAATCGGTACGTTATAAGATACCGTGGAACGGGAAACGAAGTCGTGGCAATTCGCGCAAGATTCAGTTTCTTCGAATCGAGTGGAAATTTGCATCTAAAGGACTAGGAGGTCCCGACGCCCGACCCACCCAATGGTGGAAGGGCGGAGTTGGCAAACGATTCGCGACTTGTTTTTATTTTCTCGCAATTTCCTCGCCAGCTCGGAACGGAAAACGGCCTTAAAGAGAATTAGCAGCTTTTACGGCTCTGTCTATCTTGTTTAACTCGCAATTCCGAATCCTGCCGAATCACCGGCTCGCTCGAATCATTCAGCGTTATTGCGACGAATAATTACAGCCTCCCGATTGTTTCTCTCGTTTCAGATTCTGCGTCGGCGACAGATTTTACCTGTGCGAGAACAAAATTCTGTGCGAGTACGACTATGAGGAGAGACTGGTCTTCGCGAACATGGCTCTTCACCCGCCGCAGAGCGCGACCTTGGCTCACATCAAAAGGCAAGTGACCCAACTTCAGCCGGTGGTAAGTAGAGCCCGGTAAACTCGTCTTATTTTTCACGGAAAAATAAGCAATACCCGAGAATTTGGCAACTGATTCGATGATCGTTCGGGCTTACAATAAACTTCTTTCGCTGAAAAAGAGTCTCGAATACAAAACCTGAAATTGAAACTACATTATTCCGATTTCTATTTTTTATGCACAATCTAGTAAGTTCTATTAATTATTTTCGTGAAAGTGTATATCCTTAAATTCGATCGATAAACGTCGGGCTTGTATCGATCTTATTTCACTAGAAAACTCGGCCCGTCGAGATTCCGCCGAGGCAACTCCTCGAAGACGTACAACACCCTCACGATGAGGTTAAAGTGGCAGGTCGCCTATCCTGACCTTCTCGAACAACAAAGGATAACCCCCTCGGGGGCTTTAGCTTGCTTCGCTACATAACACCGAACGTCTTACGAGTTGGGATATCGTGTGTCCTTATTAATTACGCCAAGTTGTTAAGCGAGTCCTGTCGCGTGTTTAGAGGATCCACTCGGAAGAATTTCTTCTTTGGCGTTTCACGTTTGGCACGAGTCTGAGGAGCTCGTCGATGAAACTCTTATAAAATTCTCACACCGAAAATCACCGAATTCACAGGATAAATTTCATCGCAGCGGAATTCGATAATTTTTCCAAGAAGGCTGGGGTATTATAAACTCATCGCTGCTAAGTCCCTTGAGATTAAGTCGTTTTGATTATCCTAAGGCAACAGTCCTGTCTCGGAACAATATCTTAAGCCCCCTTCCGGAGGACCTCGTCTTGTCCGACCCAACGAGGATCCGTTCTACTTAATCCACCTCACTCCTCGCTCGGAAAATCTTCGCGACGTTGTCACGCTCCTTGCGATCCTGACGCGATATATTTATAGTTTCGAGTACAGTAGCGTGGAATAAATTAACAACAACGGAGACCATTAATATAGATTTTGTAATGCCGTATTATACATTTCACTGAAATAAAAGAGGAGAAATAATGGAATGCAAAGCCCTGGCTGGTTTTTAAAGCGGCGGTCAGGAAAGTTTCGTATAGTAGCCCTTTAAAGACCGGTCGAAGGTTTAAAGTGGTTTCCGCACGCTCGAATTGTACGCATGCACAGAATAACGAGGTACCCCTCTAGACCGATGATATCGGGACTCGGGTAACGTGTACTACTTATAATATGCAAATGTCGCCATCCCCTCCTCTCCTCCTCTTCCCAACTTCTCCCTTGTAATTCAAGGGTTGCTAACCCTTGCGACTCTATTCTCCTCGAGCGAATTCGCGCCAATGTCGGCTCGCGTATTAGTTTCGTTGATACGAAACTAATTAGCAAAGGGAAATTTTCGCGAGTCTACGAATTTGTATTTACCCATTTGACTTGTTTAAATTTTATTTAAACATATTATTTTTTTATTATTGCACTGAGAAATTAAATTTTTTTTGAACGATTTCTTTGAATTATCAATATATTTTTTTGTTATTCAAATAGGTATACATATGCAAATTAGAAACAGTTTGTCCAACAATACCGATAACAGTAGTCAATCAAATTTCAATCGTTCCTCGTAACACTAACTCTATTGTCATATGTAAAGGCTATCGATGACCGTAAATACATGTATAGTATCGTTCTCTTCACTTTCTCCCTTCAGAATTCAGTCGTGTACATTCGAGTTATTTGTAAACGAGCGGCGGCGTTATTTACAGGATCGTGCCATTCTTCCCGCGAGGAAGGAGCTAAGAAAGATCAGGACAGCTGTCCGTTCTCAAGCAATCAGAAAAACTACCCCTAGCAGCATCCCCCTCGGCTTAAAGAGAGTAAGAGGGAGTGGCAGCTGGCTTGGAATCTTCTTCGTGGTTTTTTAAGAACCTTAAAGCTTCTAATTCTCTCTTTGTCGCTCTCTCTCTCTCTCTCTCCTCTTGATCCCATTCGCAGATATAGCCACTTTGCATACCGTTAGGTTATCTCTTTCTGATAATTTCTCAATAGTTTTTCTTTCGCGATAATCAACCGAGCCCGTCTCTCACTTTATTC
This sequence comes from Goniozus legneri, assembly GCA_003055095.1. Taxonomy (NCBI): domain Eukaryota; kingdom Metazoa; phylum Arthropoda; class Insecta; order Hymenoptera; family Bethylidae; genus Goniozus; species Goniozus legneri. The sequence goes on along the minus strand of NCVS01001583.1, from coordinate 75,966 downwards.
TGGTTACGTATAATCTCCGTACGCTATTAACGTAGGCATTCAGATCGAAACTATTCTGGCAATCAGAAACGAGACGTCAAGAGGGTTTCTGTCGGGCTTAGGCGTAATAGATGCGCGGACGATATTAGCATGCCACGTCGATTATTGGCATCAGTTTGCGGTCCCGTTTACTTCACACACAAGGGTCATTAATAATCCGTAAGCCCTTGTCGCGAATCGATACCGACGGAGTGAAATGTATCATCAATGAATAGCATATTTTCAGGTAGCTCGGTTTTATTAAGAAAAGAAAATATATAATTTTAAATACAATCATAACGTATAAAGTTGTCATGGAAGTTAGTTAAAGAATAACATTGACCAATATTATATTTATTATGCGTAAGCTGATATGCAACTGATAAAAACAAAAAGAATCAAAATTGAAACTTACTACAATTTTTTTATGGTAACGATCGTTACATATTACACGTTCACATGTGAAACCAATGAGAACATTACTACATATACATATTACATTACATTACACTTTGTTTACTTTGTTACAATTAAACTGCTGGTACATTATAACAATTTTATTTTTTTTGCAACAAAAGAATTAGAATTTTGTTGATCAGGATTATATTATGCTTTCAGAATTTAAAAAAGGATTTTCTGACCACATTTTTTCTAGCATCTCCGCTGAGGAAATTCACTATCCGAGAAATTGATACACACTGTTCGCGTCGTTAAGAGCTGCTGAGATCGACGGTTCCTTCTTCGTCGACAGTAAAAATGGGATCGTTAAGATCTCCCCGAATCATTCCGCGGCAATCTCGCGTCGAACGACGTAATTTCTTTCTCCTTTCGAAAAGAGTAGCTGTAACGCGCTTAAAAATTGGCGAGAACTTTTATTTCAGTCTAATTTCACCCTCGGGACGACAAGAGAGATACGTTAAGGATGGAGATAAACGAAGAGGAAGAGTTCGAAACGATTATCTGAGTTTTAAAACAAACTCTCGAGTGTCTGCAAAGTCCTTCGCGAATCACGCGCGCCTTCTCGAAGTACCGGAGGCGCCGGGGCAAAAAGGCCGCGAGATAATATGCTAATGCCACGGGTTACACGGAAATTTAAGAGGATCAATGCGCAGTTGGGTTTCCTATACAGAGCGTTTCAAATAGCACAAGCGTTCTTTGGATCGATAGATCGTCAGATTTCAAATATTTTAGTTACTCTCTTTTTATGTAATGGAATTTCAAATGATTTTCTCTTGATTTCTGTCGTACTTAAGAATTTATTTTTCGAAATGTGCAGTCATACGTTTATTTTTTAAGATTATTGTATAATTAAAGTTCAATTTAATAATGAGTTGCATTACTCAAACCACTAAATTTGTTTATTGAAAATCTTTCGATTGGATTAAAAATTTGAAAATATAAGGCAAATAACGTACTATATTTCAATACACGATTCTTCTAGACCATTAGGTCTCTAGAAAAGCGTCCCAAATCGGAACGAAATCATCTGATTTTAACCCTCGCGAATTTCGACTAAACACTTTCTCGCCGAATTCCATTTATCGAACTGCCGTGTATACGTCTCGTTTATATTACCCAGGCGATTGAACTACACAAGGAGGGGTGATTTCTTTCCCTCGAGGAAAGGAAGGAAAAAGACCGAGACTTGTAACCAACATGATTTACACTAATTTAATCAGTGTCTAAAAAGTTCACACAATACAAATTCTCAAATTTTGAGAAAAAAGTTGTTGGTAATAGTGACAATAATTTGAACAATTGCATAAACTGAACAAGCAAATTCTAATCAGGAATATACGAGAAGAATATTTTTGAACGAATCCGATCTAAGTAAACGGCCAATGAGGGAGTCGAAATTGTTTACGTTAATGGGCACTGCGCACGTGCGCACTTGTGTTTACATTAGGCGTTACGCGCATACACGAAGTACTAGCGCGCACGCGAGAGCACGTCGGTTGCTTTACGAGCGTATTATTAGGCGAGCTCCCAACGGCCACGTATTGCTGAATTTTACGCAAAGCTCCGTGAAGGCGCGAGACCCTTCGCACGCGCATGGGAAAGCCCAGCTTGCGAGCTTATACGAGATTACGAGTTTAGTCGCTCAACAACTTGGGCGCTGTCCGAGCTCGACTTTGTACGACGATCATTATCCGAGCGTGATAATTCTTTGAACTGACGCGTGTTTAATCGACTGGATGAGTTAAACGAACCCGAGACAATCGAAGGGTATCGCTAATTCTTAATTCAAATCCTTTACATATACTACTTGGAAAAATTAAGGAGACACTTGTTATTTTCATGCGGTTATAATTCGATTAAAATTGATTGGTTCGAATTAAGCAGATGATCATTTTAAACAAGAAGATTCAAGTTTAAAAATGATCATTCGATTCATCGAACTAGATTTTTAACAAAGGTATAGTTGTATGAAAAAAATAACTGTCTCCGTAATGTTTTTTGTGTATAGCAGTTAAATTTTTAATCATTTCGATTATATGTATAAATATTGCACGGAGATAATTTCATAACGTAACAATAATTTTTTGCTAATTTATCTACTATTGGTTTTTATATTGGAAAAATCAGAAAAATTTTACATTATTTGGTTGCGGAAAATAAATTCTACTAATTAGTATCTTACGGTAAAAGAGTTAATTTTTTTCCTATTCAAATTTGATTAATTTGGATAATTAACCGTTCATTATAACGCGTATCTCTCGGCAAAAAAGGGTGAAAGCAAGACACGAACGAGGTCTGTGTAACCTACCCCGTATAGTCGCCTTTAATTCCGCAACCCCAATTCTCGTTAGCACGTAGTGAGCGCGGTACCTTCCAGTTAATCTCGCTGCTCGTTCGGTATGTGTCCGCGTGCTCGCTCCTCGCTCGGAAACGACTCTGCGCTTTTCTTTCCGATCTCTTACGCGCTCGTTTTTTCTTACACTCCTCTTCCTCCTCAACAGAGTTTAACCGAGTCTAACGAACCTGAAAGTTTTGTCGAAAAAATCGAGACATTAATCTTAAGATTTGTTATCCCAAAATTGATACAAAAATCTAAACTATAAAAAATTCTCCTTAATTTCCACAAACCTAAAAATTCGTTGAAGAAATCGATACATCGAACTTGAAAAATCAAGAATAGAGCATTATGATCGATGTTTAGTGAAACTTGATAAATTCTTGACAAACTTAAATTCCCTGAAAAGAAAATCGAAAATTCGATCTCTTTGATTGAATATACTGTTCTTCCTCCTGAGAAAACATTCTCAATTTCGATATCCCCTCTCCGGATTTTGGTTTCGTTCCACAGGATTACCGCGCTCATTCAAGAGAAGCGAAATAAAAGCGATTCATTCGGGTTTCTTCCGCGTGATCGCAGAGCTATAATAACGCCTTATTCCTCGATTCCGCTTTGGGAGAGGAACGCTAATTTTTTGACGCGCAAGAAAAGCCATATTAAGGGTGGCGTTAGGTTACGAAAGTGAGAGAAAGCGAGAGAGGAGAGAATAGGGACGCGCACCTGCTGAATTCCCAGCCGCGGGAGATCAACGGACAAATGACACGCGATTTCGCGCAGCCCTCGCTAGTCACATTCGCCCCCTTACCTCGCGCCAGGCTCATCAACACACAGCCATCCAGGGGAATCTCTCACGTTCCACCACGTCTTTACGCTCGGTTACAAACCGCCTACGCTTCCGAGCGATTAATGTCTTATTCGCGAGCGAGAACTCGCTTACCGAACAAAAAAAGGAGCTACGGCCACGAAAAACTTTCTCGGGTGTTTCTCGTAATTAAATATCATTTCTCCGTAACGTGCGAAGAAAAAAGATCTATTTTCAAATTTATTATGTATGTACGGTATCACAGTAGAAAAAAGATTGTATCAATTTAACGTAAAATTTTATGCTGATCCGACATCACTCGTTTATGTTGAAATTTAACAACATTCTATTATTTCAATTTTCGTATGAATAAGGTGTCAAAATTACATTTTAAAATTATGATTATGTAAAAATAGATTTTGAAATATTGTTTGATTCTATAACTAAATATCATTAAAAAATTACACATAATTATGATAAAATCAAATATTCAAAAAGTATATTTAGCACGTATTATTAAACAACAAAATGATTGTATAAGTTACACGTTAATCGATTGTAGGTTTTCATTATGTAAATAATATGTAATTTGTATTTAAATATGTATGTTAATTCAACCAGTTGATTCAATTATATGTATTTTGTAAAGACTAAACAAAACATATATACATACAATGTTAAATTATTGATTGCACACAACATTTGACATTTTCCATGAAAATGATCAAGGGATCATTCAATACAGTCATTTTTTCTTTCAGTATCATATATATCAACGAGAATCAGGGTCCGAAACAAAAATCATTCAAAAATCAGGAACTCGAAAACTAAGGTCGCACGAGAATATGAATTCAATGCAATTAAAACTTTGAGCGGACGCATCAGCGAATTTGTAGGAACGTCACGCAATCGTGAAAAATAAACTTTTCCCATCGGCATTGTGAGGTGAACAATCGTTGAGCAGGTTCTATAGTAGATCGACGATGGGCGCGCGAGAGCGTGTGGTGGCCCTTTTTCCTTCTGTTCGTACGTTACAATTTATATTCGTGCGATATTTCGGTCAGCGCGTACGCCGAAATAAATTTTTGAACTAATGTTCAATATTTAATTCCATGTAATAGAATAAATAATAATGAAGTTTGAAGGATTTTACAATTTTCGAAGCATTATTATACAAAAATTTACAATATATTATGAAATAATAAAATAATAAGGTTTAAAGCTGATTTGCGCTCATGAAGGACATAAGAATGGATTGTTTTTGTCGACGGTATAACTTTATACGTTATTGCCTGCACGAAAAATAATTATTCTTATCCAAATTTACCCAAGTTCAACATAAGCAAACTATAATTCTCTTAGGAGGATGATTATACTTTCTTTCTAAATTAAGCGAGAGTGTAATTTTTCATTCTCCTTGCGAACAATAAAAAGAAACAAAAATAATGTCGAGTATATATCATGGACTTAATTTTACGGACCGAAGAAGGGGAATTACTCGCGGTGTGATATCTTAATTACAGAGTCTGCGGGAAGAAAAAGAACGCGGCACGTTCGTTGAAAAGGGTTCGGGACGAGATTTAGAGAATTCGCACCGGAACGACGTGTCGACCCTTTCCACGCTCCTTAGCTCGTCCCTTTTCTTGCCGCGAATGCGATAAAGCATTTCTTTCGCTCGCCCGCGCTTTGTCATTTTTATCGTAATTATTTACGAGTTAATTACTGGTGTCTCATGGAGCGAAGCACTGGCTCTCCAAGCTCTTCCACTTTTCTATGCAAGATCGTCGGTGAGAAGTATATTTTCTCGCTAAGAGAGGAATTTGAAATAAAAACTCGATATATATAGGCATATTATGAAATTAACTGCTTTCAATTTCCAAATGTATTTTTGTTGCAAGATTTGGCGAATTTGTATAAAATTAAAAAAATAATGTTCGTCGACCTTATAAATAGTATATAATACTTATAAACAACATTCTATTATATTATCAAATTCTATGCAAGTTATTAACATATTAACGTAGGATTGGTGGTTTATTTAAGAGGACCGTGCCGAAGCTTCAGTTTGGGTAAAATTAGTCTAATCAGGGGATCGTAGCGAAGACGTGTGCTGATGCGAAGTAAAATCCAGCGCGTCACGAGGACGTTAAAATCGCGAGGGTTTAAGAGAGAGAGAGAGAGAGAGGGAGAGAAATCGCACGGTCTGCCGAATTTTAAGCCTGTATAATTTAACACCTTTACTCAGGGAAAACTAAGCGAGAGCGAAACGTCGATTTTCCGCGAGGAAGTAAGACAAAGTGTGGGGGTGGGAAAATAAGGGGAGTATAAGAGAGAACGGAGATACCGAGTTTGGAGTTTTCAACGGTACTTGCCTATCCTACAACCATCTCGTCGTTTCCCACACCAGAAACCATCCCACGCTCACCCTGACCACGTTCCTCCGTATTCCCTCTCTTCCTTCTCTCTCTCCCTCTCGCTCTATCGCCCCTTTTGTTCGCGCTTCCACGGCTGCCGAAACGCCACCACTTGCCGTAAATACAGCTTCGAATGAGCGAGAGAGTAGAAAAGAGGCACGTGGAGCGCCGCCCAAGTCGAGTTAGTCGACTTGAGATACAAGTTTCTTCGCCTAGTCTTGTTTTTCGAAGAGGGTGGTGGTGAGTGGTATGGGCAGGAATTAGAGGGGCGTTAGATAGAAACGAAGACTGTGTTTAAAAGGAGTTCCGACCACCCTTTTAAAGTTTATATTCCGAATTTGCTTAAATAATTGACATTAACCAAATCGGGTATAGGCAGAAAAATTTTGTTTTTTTTCAATTCCATTATTCTACTTAATGTGCAGTATTAAAATCAGGTACTCGGATCGATAAGAACTAAATCAATATCATAGAGTATTTATTCTAGTACTGAATCGGGAATATATTTAAATATTATCTAATCCTTATCATGATAAAGAAATAGGAATTTGTTTTTGCCACTCGGACGTATTAATAGAGAATTATTTTTCTTATCGTATAGTATACCCTCCGAATGAAAAATGAAACGTCGACATGGAATATTGATGCCCACATCGTCGTGAATTGCCTATTCTTGTCGCAAAAAAGAAACGAATATTTGCCTTTTGTTAACCGTAAGCATGAATAAGAAATCGATGATTCTCCTAATCTCTGGTATTTTTCTCTTGTCTTCCAGACGGTAGCCGGTGGAGTCGCGCACAGACAAGCGAACGGCGAGGTAGCTCATAACCACAACGGATATCCAGCTTCAGCCACCTCGAGCACCCATAACGGACTCAATCCTATGAATAATTTAAACGGCATCAATGCGCAAACACCCTACGACGCCAAATGACAGCCGAAATAAAGCGCGCACATGCCTTCTCCTTTTTTTCTCGCCGAAATCTCAATTGCCAAAGAGACATTTTTACGTTCCAACTTCATTCCTATCATCGTTCTTAAACTATTTCGAATGTAGTCGCTCCAACGATGATCCGAATGCCGATTTCCAATTTATATCGTTGTGATATCCCACGCAGTTGTCGACACGTTATGTTTCGTTCTTACAACGGAATCCATGTAACCAGTGGTGTACTCGACACTGTTTACATTGTAGACTGTTGCACGTGAACTGTGTAAATAATTTTAACTGATCTTACTGATTCAGTTTTAGAGTAAGGTCAAAATTAAGAACCATTATACATTCGTTATAATCTTATTACTCGATATATTCAGTTTTTTTTTACTAGCGTTAGAGTATTTCGGTAATTCGATGAAATATTTAATCGTTAAGAATGAAATACCTTTCCGAATACTCGATTAATTGAGCAATTCTCTGGTAGAATTTTTCGAACTCTGTTGAGCGTTTCGAAATGGTTCAACTTTTCAGATGCGTAAATCTCTGAGAGGAAACAAGAAGAAAATAAGTATGCCAAACGAGATCAGCTCGAAGAATCTGAAACGGTAGCCGGTGCAATTCACATTGGCAGTCCGGGATTTCCACCCCCCCGGAGACTCGTACGTTAAACGCAGGGGGTGCTACGACTTTTAAGCATTGTTTCAACTTCGAATCGCTCTCTCTCCAGCTGAGAGGCCTAGATTGATGTCGCGAACTTTTCCGTTTGCCTTATTTGCGAGTCAGATAACGAGACTGAGTTATGCCGAAAGTTCTGCGTCCCTGTATGTATATCTATATATATCTATATATATATATATATTATACAACATTTCACTATCGGGAAACGCCCGGGAAATGTTTTATTTTCCAACCAAACCGTTTCGAGGATTCGTTCCTTCGCTCAAGGGCGCCGTCAAGCGATAATAAGTCGAGCACGTAGCAAGAATTTAACGAATCCTGAAATATTTTTTCCTCGCGGAATAAAATTTTTTGGCTAAAAATATTTCTCAAACGTTTTCGGCAACTCTCTTTGTAATTATCGAAATGTACATCCAAACGTTCCTATTATTAAGCAGCATTATCTGGGATGATTATGAATGATATTATCGTACTGTACCGCTAATCGAATGTCTAACCAAATAAATCTCGAACACTTGGAGAAATCTTATTAAATTCTATTATTTCTAACTGTAAGTAGCAAACTAGTAGTAATAAATAATTTTCTTATTAATTTTACCATAATAGCCATAGTTAAATCAGCGGTATTTTTATCTCAAAGATGATATTAGTTCATTGGACCGTATTAGTATTTTTTTACAAGTGAATATTTTTCCCATCAACAAGAATAGTAAATCTCAGTAGAAATTTCTCCGAGTGTAAATTTTGACAGAATTAAATGAAAAATTGATAGTAGAAATTGTAATAAAAATAATAAATAAAATTAGAAACTGTTGCACGTCGTTGTAGTTTGTATTGCGAATATCGTTGATGGAACTCACGTTGGAAAATTCTTCGATGAGAAAGTCGCTAAACATTTGATAAAAAATGTAAACGAATATACAGTTAAGATTTGAGTAAAAGAAGGAACAAATTATTGTTGATGATTTTAATGTTTTAATTGCGTTAATTGTTTGAACAAAAAGGTTTATTAATTATTAATTTTATACATATTGATTGTCATTCTTGAGTTTTTAGTTAAAATATTCCTTAAAAGTTGAAAATAGAATCAATAATTTTGAGAGGGCTCCATCATCGATTTCAGAATATTCTCATCGAGAGAATTGATCGAGCTGTTTTACATCAGTCGCGACATGGAATGGCTGTAAACGAAAATAAAGAAAATCATTTGTTTCGATGTTAACCCAGTGTTATCGATTCCGACCCACTTCCCTTATCTCTGTACCCAGCGGAGTTCGACTTGGACTGATTTATGGTCGCGCGAATTCGAGATTCCATCCTCTCCTGACTTATCGCGGTTATTACCGATGATAACATTATCCAACTGCGCGGGTAAATTTAAAGTCGAGACGCGGAAGGCTCAGGGCGCGTTCTCCGCGTACATCAGAACCGTCCCACTGAATTATTTAAGGGGACTACGTGATTGGCCGACAAATCCGCCTCGCCTCAATAATTTACCAATCATACACGGTCCTTTGTGTTTTATACGCTGCGTTTCGAATAAATCGCATTGTGTATTCAGAAGAGCGAAATCCGACTCTATTCGGGCGCGAACGCCGCTGAGGGGATAGAGGAGGAGAAGGAGGAGAGGGGGGAAAGGTAAAGTGCGGAGAGGCAAAAAAGACGAGAGGCATAGAAACGAGAGGAGGCGGAGAAAAGGCCTCCTATTTCCAGTTCGCACGGATTGCTCGGGAAATTCGGCCCGCGCGCATCGCGAATTTACGAAGCGCTCGCGCCTGTACGGGATATCCGTTCCCACCCCCGCCCCCTCCCCTTTCCCACCCTGCTCTATCGACGAATTGATTTTCCTCCGCATGTCGCGTCGATTTATTAAAAACTGATCGAATCGATTTTTAATTTTCGTCCTTTTAATACTCGACCGAAAGGAGTAATCGAATATCGATAATACTGTCGGGTGTAATTAACTTTCAATAGCTTCCTCCTTCATTCTCTCTCTCTCTCTCTCTCTCTCTCTCTCTCTTTGTGATAAATTGTATTTTTTTCCAACGCACCAGTCTATATAAGCCGCGAGTCATAGTCGCACTTAGACGAGTGTGATTCACGGAGGATAATTGAGGCTCCTTATCGAAGGGGAAAGGGATTTAGCGCTCGTTGCAAATTGGCAATTTTTAGGCTGGTAATAATCGGTAATTACGGATAACTATAGCAGACTCTCTTTCTCTATTTTCAGCCGCGATAGACGTTATTTACGAGCGCGATTACCCAAAGGCGCGCCCAGTCAAACTTCGAAAAGGTGCAACCGAATGAGCGTGAACGCGACCGCCTAATGGCTCCGTGATTAACTCGTGTTTGAACAAAACGTCGATTTTTATGAAATGTTCCTAAATGCTATTTGAATTTTATCGAGCGAAAAATTCCGAACGAAAACAACCTCTGTTTTAGTTTGCCAATACTTCAAAGGTTTTCATTGGCCGATCAGAATCAATTTTTAATCCAATAGGCGGCATTATTGAAAATTCATTTAGAATAAAATAAATAGGAATTTAAACATTTTTTAAAACACGAAGTACAGATATCGATAATTTCAAAATTATAACTAATAACCTCAAATTCGTTCATGCCACAAACTTTTTGATTCGCGTATTAATATGCACTCCCCAAAAAAATTAAGGGGACAACTATTATTTCCGAATGGCTTTACTTCAGCTGAAAATGATCAAATTTAATCGATAATGTGATCATTTCAAAAATTGAGTTTCTCTCTTTTAAATGATTCTTTTCGATTGAAATATTTTCAGTTGAGATATAATCGTTCGAAAATGACGAGTGTCCCCATAACTTATTTTAGTAGAATATTTTTCATTTCTGAATATCCTGTAGATGTATCGGCCCGCTCACCTGGCCAATTTCCTGCCCAGAAAACGTCAGAACGATGTTCCGGCTTTAATCGTTCGCCACCACGGCACGAATTGAGTGGAAAGAAAAAGTACACCCTTTATCCCTTTCGTAATTACATCATAATGACGCGTTCGTTACGGGTGCGCTCGAAAGAACAAAGTTGGACGATTAATTAAAAGCCGGTGAAAAAATCCTCGCACGCCGCGGGTATTCATATTTGAAACGCGAGCCAACTGAAATAACATTCTACCGATTCGCGGCGTATTATTTTTCGTCCACCCCGGCCTGATTAACGGCGCAAATTTGTTGCGGGAAAATACGCGCGAGCGGGATCAATCGGAAAAGCCGGGGGTCGTTACGTAGCGCAAAGACGCCCGAAAAAGAGTCGCTCGTGCGTAGAACGCGAAACAATATTATTATTAAAATCCGCGAGAGCGCTCGTGAAAGGGCCGGGAGACGGGAAACAGCCGCGGTGGGTAACGCGGGAGGGCTGGGAGTGCGATTAATTAAAAGAGCAAAAACTGTTTTCATAAAATTCATTTGCGGAAATATGCGCCGACTGAAATAATATCCGGCCGATGTGCGCGCGTGTCCCGCACGATGACCGGCCGCGCGCGAACCCGAGAGCATCCGAGTAAAAAACCGTCCCGAATAAAAATCAACGCCGGACGATGCAAAACTTTTCGCATTTTTTCAACCCCCACCTTCTCCACCCCACACCACATTTCTCCAGCATAACGTACGAGTTCTACCTTTTTACTTTGGACATAGATACACATATACGTATACGGCTCTATGTAGATGCCATCGAAAAGATCAACCCCAACTTTTCCTTCTCCCCATTTTTCGGCGCTCTTCACGGTAGATCGTCGTATTTTTACCCCATTGGAGAAATTTTTGTAAAAACCAAAGGTTTCCGTGAAATAATAAATTCAATAGATACGTTCACACTAAGGAACGAAATTTACACGATGGTAAGAAATAATCTCTCTAACAAATTATATTATTACTCAGATAAAAGATCGAAACAACTCTTCGCGTATTAACAATTATTGATTTGTCCAATTTCTTACGAATAAATAAGATATAATCAATAATAATAGTTCTTATTCTTTCGTTTTCGAGGAGTCTGCCTCGGTGCAGATGACCTCACTGATTTCGTATTTTTTTTATACTTGGGATTTTTAAATGAAATAACAAGACAACACAATTTCCAAGTCAAAGATTAACTGAAAAGAGGAAAACCCGAAGGTAAGAAACCCCCTATCGCCTCGTAGTTTATTGTATAAAAGATATACAGTTGTCTGCTCGAGTGTCATACTGTAACTGTCTCTCGCATCGCATCGTCGTATACATCGCATTCGTGTCATAATTCTGATTGGGCGCCTGAAAATCTCTTATGCCGTGTAACCAATCAGAAATAAGTCGCATTATGTGAATTTCTTCGAAATTCACTCGTATTATAGATATGCTGCTATGTGCGGCTTTCGCCTTTTAAGTCAAGATCAATCGCACCGATCAAGCGGCGTAAATGATTGATTGTATTTATGTGATTTTAGGAGCAAAGTCTCTACGAGACAGTTTTTAAATATTATCGATATTAGAAATTTTATTTGTTTCTTTTTCTTTCATCATTACCATTGCTCTTAAAAAATATTAAATCCTTGGGGAAACGTTCATCCAACCATAACAACCTCGAACAGTGAAATTAAAAATATCCACTCAAGTCGGGCACAATGTGTCGGTAACAAGTCGTATTGAAAATCCGAGATTATCTCACGAGCGGTCGTCCGCAAGTTTACTCGTCGACTCGTAAAATTAAAAATAGAGTAACTTTTGTTCTGACGGGAAATATTTTCTTCGAGGTAACTTTCCTCGGTGAAACGGCTGGTGTACAACGGAAGGAGAGCCGGTGCCGAGTGGCACGAGGTGTGATTTAAGCGCGCGTAAAAGCGCCCGTTAAAAAGCAACAAAGAGTCGCGAAACGGCCGCGTTGATTGCCGAACTCGGTTTATTAAAATGTTTGACTTTATTCTAGCGAGCTTTACTCGTGATATCTTGCTTGAGCTTACCAAGCTTTTTTTTCCTCGAAGAAAAGAAGAGAATACTTATCGATCCAATCTTCCAAAAATGCAATAAAATGAAACGTGAAAAAAAAACGATCGAAAAAAGTTTATCTTAAAGAAAATTTTCGGAAAAAAGAGCATAGAATTTTCTCCCGAGGCAAATATTTGCATTTCCCGCATACCGCGCAGTGTCGAGTTCACCAATAACTCTCAGGGGAAACTCGTCGAGAAAATCTCGCTCACGATATTAATTAATAAGGCAATCTCGGCGAGATACTTGGGCGCTAATTAAGAAATACCTGCCGTATTTCTTGGCGGGAGGCCAGGTGCACCGAGGAGACGACGGGGAAGGTGGAAAAATAAGAGATCGAAATTCTTCAGCACCCTGCAAGAAGTCGGGAATTCCTTCGAGTTAAAAGAGCCGTTAAGCTCTGCCGTTAACAAATACCGCGATAAATACCCCGAGACGCTCTAGAAAGGAAAGCCAGTGTAGTATAGCACAATTTCGAGTCGGAAATATCAATCATGCATTTTCGACTCTTAACCGTAAAAACATTTCTCATTTTTTGGACGATAGAATACGAAATGCCTAATTGAAAAATTCCTGAGGTAATCGGAATTATTGACTATGACTTGAAATTAATTCAAGTGGAGCAAATTAAAAAACAAAGATAACAGTGATTGAACAGGAGACTATACGTATATATGTATAAATACTTGAGTTGCTTTAATTTGTATTTGAGTATCCATCCCAGCTGTTTCGTCCAATCAAAGATGATTTTTAACGCCACGGGCGCGGTCTTCTCGATAATAAATGAGAAGAAAATGAATATGTATTTTTATACTACAAAACGAGAATATTTAGAACGTCGGATGAATGTCGATATTAAAATTTGCTTTAAAAACATTTTGATTGACAAATAAAATATCGGGTTATCTCAGAAATCATAAATTTCAGGTACCCAAGTGAAAAAGTATATCTTTATTCAGACATTCTCGTTAAAACGCGTTTTAATTTGCCATAGTACGAAAACAATTTTCATGAAACCCAACGCGTCCCGCGTGTACAGCCTCGCGAGAACGAGGGCGATGATTGTTCGGGCGCGCGCGAGGGAAATAAAAAGGCGGCTCGGAACTTCGAATTCGCGACGAAAGGCGACGAGAAGTTTTACGGTCGTACCAGACGCGCCGGATACACGCCGGGGGTTTGAATCGCTCCAATTAAAAAAGCCGTTTCGCTAAAAATTCCATAACGCGAATATGAGAGAAAGAGAGAGAGAGAGAGAGAGAAAGCTGCCTGCGTCAAATGTTTCTACACGTTCGTCGCTATTCCCGTTTTTTTCCTCGCAACACCGCCAACAGTCGCGAAACCTTTTCATTCGTTCGTACTCCTCCCTCTCCCGCCTCTCTCTCTCTCTCTCTCTCTCTCGTTTTTTTATTAATTCGCTTTTTTCCATATCGCCAACGAGGACCACATTCCTATGGGCTCATTCTTCCTTTCTCGCGTTAGGCAAAAAAAAACAAATTCCAATTTGGATCGCAGCACGAATTCCGATCCTCGGAAACGGAATACGTAAATAAAACGAGCGGCTCGATGGAAAAACTCACCTGCACGGGAAAACTCGCCTGATGGCTAACAAGTCGTCCCCGAATTGAGTCCGATTCTTCGGCTATTGATTTTTCGCGTACGTATATGGAAACATACGCACGCGAATACTTTTTCGTGGAGTGGCCGGAGGAAATTCTTCGTTTTGCGTCGAGTCCTTCTCGTATATAGCGGCGAGAGGACTGCCGAGAGGAGGGAGGGATTCGCTCGACGTCCAAGATTTTCACGAAGGTATGCAGGTATACTGATATCTCGAGCCAAGGGTGGACGCGTATCAAAGGTAGTCAAAGCACGCCAACTATCTTTTCATTTTGCTTTTGTCCAGCGACCCGAGAAAGACGGGGTACGCCGGGAAAGGGTCCTGCGTGATAGACTGACAACTTGAGTATGAAATTTTCTTATGCTCTGGCCACTCACATTCGAGAAGGAGTATTTTTAAATTCAACGACCATTATATTTTGTGAAAACGTTATTATAAAGTCAAAAATATTCTTTAAAATTATTTATAAAACATTTGTCACATATAATATATTAAAAGTTTTCCTGCACATTCCCATTTATTTCATTTGATTTGATCAAACCAAATATTAAATAACAACGAAATTGAGAAATTTTGTTTTCATTTCTATTAAATATCGAGTAAGTGATTTATATGTAAAAAGAGTCATGAGAATATACTCATCGGATTTCATTTCCGCAAATAGTAAGAAAAAAGAATCACTCCCGGATGGAACAACGACTGCTCTCTATCTCGGAAGGGAATCGAGAGCAATCTTGACGGTCCTTTGTTTTCGAGAACTGCCACTTGTAAATATAATTACCCCTGTCCACCTCCCAGACCACCCAGCGTCGTCTCTAATTTGATTCCGCGGTTGTTTTCTCTCTTCGTCTTTCTCTTTTCGCGGCGTTTTGGGCCTCGCGCATTGTCTCTCGTCTCTTCATTCAAATTACCCTCCCGCGCTCTCTCCATTCTCGCGTCGCTACAAGCCAACACCCCTTCTCCCCTTTCCCTCGATCCACCCTCAACTCGCTTCCAGTGTTCCCGGCCATTTTCACCCTTATTGTTGCGGTTTTATTGAATCCGTAGCGCATTGTACGCGCGCCAGCGAGACGCGACCGTTTGTTCGAAGAAAATTGGTACCGTTTCAAACGGCGCTTTCCGATGTCAAACCGTTGTCTTTTCTTCGCTCTTTGTCCCGCCGGGCTGTCCTCTTTTTGTATCGCGAAAAACGCAAAAAAGACGAACAAGTGTACCAGTCACGCCGCTCGAACGAGAGAGTAATGAGAGAAATGAAAATTCAAAAAACAATCGGGAGTAACCGAGTAAATTTCCTCGAGCGATTAATTCATTTTTGATACTTAATAGCATTGAATTTTATCTGAAAACATTTCTTTCGTTGACAGTCTGTTCAATTTCATTAAAATAATAATGTATATGTATATTTTATACGAAAAAATATATTATTCTCACCGTCGATTATTCGAAAAATTAGAAAACCTCAAATATTTAAAATCTCTAACAGAAAAATCTGATCAAACCACGTCGAAGCTTCTAATCTCACTAACGTTTATAATTTTTCCAACAAACTCAACGCCGCTCGGACGCCCAAACACGAGCGTATGTATTTCTCGATGGGGAAAAAAGAGGAGAAAAAATAACTCGCGGCGATTTAACTCGATTTTAAACGTTGGGATGGAAATTCGGCGCGTTATATTAATTCGAAAATCGGGTAACGCAATTACGAGGTGACTCGATAATATTGGGGTAATTAAAATTCCGCCGAACGGTATTCTCCCACCCTCTTCCTGTTCTGGGAGCGGCGCGAGGCAAACGATTCCTGTTTGTTTTGCAAACAAAAGGGTCCCGGCGGGAGCGACGAAAGGGTTGAGGAGTTCGAAGGAGGACAAGGCGCGAAAGAGGAACCGGAATTATTACATCTTTTGTTCCAGCTACGATGAAAAGGAGACACGAATCGCGGACGGACCTATAGATGTCCTCTTCTCCTTGGCCTTTTGTCAGTTTAAACAAATTTCACGAGATCTCGTTCTAAAGGCATGTACAAAAATAACGGAAATAGAATTGGTAATTACTATTACCCCCAATGAAGTAACAAATCTTTGGTTTGTTTTTTAGGCATAATAGGGCAATTTTAAGATAGAAAGTTAAATTTTTAATATTATTCTTCATAAAAAAATACATATAAATTTATATTACTGATTTAAATAATTAAACTTTTCATTTTATTAACAAAAATTTTAATTTCATTATGAATCATGGGGTATTATCCGAACTACCGTAATTTACACAATTTAAAAATACACCAATAAATCAATTTTATTAGTTAATGTAATTTACCTGTGGATATTCGTTGATAAATAAACATGATTAAAAAATATAAGTTGCCATAATTAAACTTCTTCCGTGCTCCGTTCTTGCTAAATCTCAATTCTCATTTGACGGTGGCTGCGTCGATTCAACCCCTTCGCGAGTTTAATTCTTGTAGGTCCCATCGGTGACTTTATCGCGAGAAACTGCCGGCGCGCGTGGGCCGTCCTACTGAAAACCAGCAGTCGTCGTTACAGCATCGTTACCGTAAGAACTTACCGACGGCATTGTTACGGCTAATGTTACCGAACTTGGTTAACTTTCAGTTTTACGTGCCGATTCGGATTAAGAATTTACGATAACGACTGGACTCGCCCAGTCTATCCTCGCGAAAAGAGAGAAGCGAGATTCCGTGAGAGTCGGGACCTTTAATTGCGACAGCTCACGTTTAAGCATTTATTTTTACGACGGGGAAGAGTCATTTTAGGATTTCCAACGACGCGTAGACGAAGTATAAACTTCGGGACGATAAAACTACCCACTATGTTCGAGCACGACGTTCTCGAATTATCGGAAGCTACGTGTTGTGGTCGTAGTACGCGAACACGGAACTTTTAACAATCGAAAGAAAATTTTCATTATTAATCGAAAACTTATTCAAGATGGAAATTTATTGATTCGTCGTATTTAAAAAATAACTTTGGCAGCATATGTGTAGTTTTCAGTTTTTGGTTGTCATTAGCTGTCGAAGAACTCATAAATATCTCAAACTGAAAATTATATCACTTTGGTATACACACATGTCTGTCCAACTAACATAATCGTGCAGTAAAAACCTTAATCTGTTTCACTCGACGCTCAGTATCCGAAATATCATACCGAATCAGCACTTTTAGCTCGAGCGAAATGAGAGACCGAAAGTTTTCTTTCGCGTATGACGAATTTTCTCCTAACTTTTCTCGCTGCCACTTCTTTTTTGTCCACACTAGCTGTTATTCTCGGTAAGAGTGTCTCGTTTCATCCCTCTCCCCCTCCCAGTTAAGTCGGGGTTCAGCCCCCTCTCAGTTGGTTAACTTCTGCTAATAACGGCGGGACATTAATTTCGGCCGATTGGGCCCAGTGGAACAGCGCCGACAAAGAGAAAGAGAGAGAGAGAGAGAGAGAGAGAGAGACTCTCAAAAACAAGAGGAAACTGTAGATACTTGGAATGTATCCCCACCCTTTTCTTATTCCACTCACTTACCTCATTGAATTCGAGTCTCGACCACCCCGGCTACACTCGAATTCTCCTTCCCAATTCGAGTAATCTCAACCCTTTCTCAATTTCACATTTCGTACTTACTTTCGTTTCGACTCCCAGAAGACTACTTTGCCTGAAATTAGAATAACACAATTCATTAAAACTAACGCCATCGTATATTTCTCCCATCGAAACTAAATTTTATGTAAATTTTCAAGTAAAATGTTTTTGAACAATTATACGAACATTGCTAAAAAATATTTCATGTAGCTGAACAATTTTTTCGGATCGTAAAAAGAAATTTCGAGACGTAATTTTTGTCGTCTATTTCTGAATCGCGCGAAACTAGAGAACACGCTTTTGCGTTATGTACACCAACTCTCCGGAGTAGTTTACCGCGTGCTAGGTGTCTAGAAAGATAAGCCCCGGTCTTAATGGCCTGGTTAAATAATGCAGAGGCAACCTGCCCACTGGGTAGGGGATAACAATAAACTAACACTTATGGGCCTACTCAACGAGCACAATGTGATGCACACCCTCGGTGCGCTAACAACCTCACCTCCGGAGATTCGTGCCTGCATCAACCTCACCGGGCTCGAGAATATTATCTCGAAACTTATACTACCACGCGACGGCGTAACACAAAAAATTAAGTAACGAGAAGATATCGAGAAACGACGGAAATCTTAGAGGCCCCTGAGAGTAGGCAACCACTCACATAGTTATATACTCGTATTAGCGCCAGCCTCGTGTGACGTAACGCTCTTTTAGGAGTTCTTTTGTAGACAGAGAGGGAATGACATACAGGGTGCCTTGAAAATCGTCTCACGTCTCGTATACCACGCTGAGAAAAGAATTTTGTTGGATTAGTTTCATATCAAAAGGATATTTTGTTATATTTAGCAATTATTTTATCGAATTGTAAAAATGTTATCTTGGAAGAATATGACTGCATATTTAATTGGTTCAACAAAATTGTTTCCTCAATGCAGGTGCTTAACGAAAAATATTTTTGTGCTAGGTATACATTTTTTTTTAATGAAACCAAGAATTATTAATAGCCAATTTATTATCGAATATCAATCACATGAATGGTAAATTATGAATATCTATATTGGCCAGAATAATTCAGCAGGTTAAATTTGTCTTTTATTAATCGACGAAAAATTTAAAGGAAAAAATTACAGGCATTTTGATTTGGAATGGAAGTACGGTGTTTCTAGGACACCATGTATGCATACAATGTTCGCACCTACGAATAACAAAGCATTACGTATTCCGGAGTGACTCGAGTCGCGTTACGTTTTCTTCTCGCTCGCGAACAATGCGCGAGTCGGCCCGTCGTAAAGGCTAACAGTGATGGAAATATTACTTTTTAAAGCCGCGCGGGGTGTCGTTAACGGCACCGTGCTTTTTCCGTCGTCGACTTTCCCACCGCTGAGTTGCCGCTCCCCCGATGCTCGTCGATTTCTTTCCTCCCTCCTTACCGAATTTCCACGCGACTCCTCTCTCTCCCCACTTTTTTTCTTCCACCGACGTATAACTTCTCGAATCAAAATAAACAGCGAAGGAGAAGCCGATTGGTATGCCTTTTCTCCTCTAGGCTCGGTAACCGCTTCCTGCTTCCTCCCCACATCCCTCTTCGCGTTACTTTTCTTTCTCATTCGCTCGACGTAGCAGAAATAACGAGGCATAACCTCGCTGAGCGCACTCCTGCGATAACGCCTCTTACTCGAAAAAGAGAGAAGGAAACAGTGAATTGTTTCGCACTCCAGACATTTAAAGCGCAACCGAGTACATTTTTTTTCACTTTACCTTGAGGTAAAGTGAAACACGAGTTGTTGAAACGCACGCGCGCGAGCTAATATAACACGTGCCTAATTGATCGGAAGGGGCAAAGTAGGGAATCGTTTTCCTGTTTTTATTTGGCTCGTTCCTTATCTTATCAAGAACACAGAAAATTGTTTACTAAAAAAACATCGAGAGTCAACGGAAATTGGACGAGCTCCTGACGGTAGGCAACCGCTCGTGCAGTGGTGCATTCGTATTCGAGGGACTGGATTTATAACAAGTGCTTGATCGAAAGGAATGAGACAATGT
Organism: Goniozus legneri; assembly: GCA_003055095.1. Classification (NCBI taxonomy): domain Eukaryota; kingdom Metazoa; phylum Arthropoda; class Insecta; order Hymenoptera; family Bethylidae; genus Goniozus; species Goniozus legneri. The sequence continues at coordinate 56,084 of NCVS01001583.1, read as the reverse complement.
TTTTTTTGTTGTTTTTATTTGGTTGATTCTCATCATCCTATTCAAAAAATACAGAAAATTGTTTTCCAAAATAATATCAAGAATCAACGGAAATTTGGCGAGTTCCTGACAATAGGCAACCACTCGTGTACGTGTATTCGTTTCGAATGGTTAGATTTATATTATTCTTAAACTCTTATACATATATACGTTTCGCGATGTTCGATAAAGCCGCCCATTATAAATTTAAGCGCTTTTAGCGAAAGCCAGGTTAGTCCTCGCCTCCTCCTCATTTCCCTCCGACTTCGGTTCGCACGCGAGCTACACTTTACATGCTGCACCGGCTCGCACGGTCCCCTTTACACTCAAATCCCTGTGTGTCGTATATTTAGAGTCCGAATGCATAATCAGTCCGGTTATCAATCGAATGAGATTTCTTTTTCCAATTTTACCGTTTCATTTTTTATCTGTTTATTGTTTTTGATGATACGTTGATTGCCATTTGATATTTCGTTATATGTACATTCTATTTGGTTTGAAGCTGATGAAGATACACCGGTTGTGCTAATGATCGCTCAACTATTCAATCAACCGAGTTTATCGTTGACAAAACAACGTAAACCACGCGTGAACTCGATACGGAAGTGGCCAACTGAATCATTGCCCTCTATACCTGGACACAGTAAGGCCAGCGCGTTTGTTCGAATATATGAGATATATGTATACTGTTCTCGGAATTCAATGTGTATCAATGATTCTCATCTTAAATGTGAAAAATTTACGCAAGAGACTTTCTTATGAAAAGAATTTCACAACGCGATCCAATTATATCTCGTAGCTAATCGCAAGGTATAGTAAAATCAATTGATTTTCAGTAAATTCAAATCAAATTGTACAATTGCGATACTAGGTAGTGAAAAATTAATAATATTTTCAATTAAATACCTACTTTGCTAATTAAACTTGTTTACTATGATGGAACAGTAAAAGTAACCATGAAATATGATAAGAACTACTAATTTCAGGAAATTACCAAACGATATAGTGTAGAATATTTACTATTGTATAGTGATCGTTATTACGCGTTAATAAAAAAAAGTAATAGTATACCTACATAAAAAAATTATTGTTAGTGATCAAAACTATTCAATTCTACTGTAATTTTATAGTCAAAAAGTCATTAATTATCAAAAATAGTAAATCGAATTATTAAATTTATTGAGAATAAATATGAAATTTTATTCATTTTATTGCTAGAATTTTAAAACAACGATAATAACTAAATAATTTGTTGAATTAATATACGTACAGGGAACGCTCTACTTTGTCAGAAGAAACAGAGGTAGACTGAATCAACCCACATTCATCTTTATTTAAAACTTTTATTGAGCATTTCGAAAATACAAAAATTGTAATAATAAATTATAACCACCTTTCAATCCATAACATTTTTTCAGTAATTAGAATAGTAATCCTGTAATACATGGTTGTTATTTTAAACATTCAGCATGAACACGTCACTGTGCATACACAATTACCGCCGGTTTTTTGTTTACAGGAGCAGATGACTACACATTTGTCTATGTAAAAGATATATAAAATTAATAAATTAAATAATTACGCGATAAAGATAAATTGTTGATTCTCTTCTTTATACAATATTGTACGAACCTTCAGTGCTCCCATGCTGTTCACGCTTACAGCATGAATCTTCATCACGTTTGCAACACGCTTTTTTTTCAGTTTTGCAACACGAAGAACTCTGTTCTTTGCGACAAGCTGTTTCTTCGTTTTTGCAACATTCGGATGTTTGATTCTTGCAGCAAACAGATTTTTCTCGTTTGCAGCATGAAGATTGTTCATTCTTGCAACATGCTCCTTCACCTTTACAACACGAAGCTTCATTTGTTTTACAGCAAGTATTATTCTGTTGTTTACAACATGTGGTGTTTTCACTTTCGCAACAGGAAGATTTTCCGGTTTTGCAACATTGTACTTCGACTTTGCAACATTTAGCTGTTTCATTTTTGGAACATGCTGTCTTATTGCATTTACAATAGCAATCGCACGCACATGTTTCGTTCACTTTTTCTGAAATACAAAATAAATTAAATAATTAAATCAAAAGTTAATAAATAAACACCACACAATACCACAATTATAAAATATTCGAAAAACTATAAATACTAATACAAACTCACCCTTAATTGTTTTAGCGCAAACTGGCTGCATCATCTTGACGTCTTGTATGTTTGAAAAATACGTAGAGAAGACTCACTTGATTTCGGTGAAGACACTTTCTTACTTACCGGCGTAACGTAAGCGAATCGTATTTTATCGCAGTTTCCCCACCACCGCTCACATTGGTACCGGGTGCCACTTCGACAACGTGTGCAGTCTGTAAATTGTACCATGTGCAACAGTAGTGACGTGAGCCTACACTTGGCATAATTATCGGCATCGAGTCGAAGATTCTCGAAGCTAATCGAATTATCTACTCGGATATCAATGGTTTAAGTAACGTGTACAAACGTTTGTGAAATATTCTAAAAATCATTACAGCGCAATTTTCATTTGAAAAGTGATTATATTCGTTTTTGAAAATGTAATGTCACTGTTTCCAAATGTTTCAAGATTAATGTTCTATACTAATGTTGATAGTTAATAACTTAAAGAATATCTATATCGCATAACGAGAAGATGTATTTTATTATGAGTACTTGTGTTTATATATCAATGACAGTATCCAAAATTAAATGCCATTCGGAAGAAATTCATTCAGAAATAACCATGATGTTAATTTTCGGAGAAATTGAAAGTTATTTCAATCTTGGAAGCATTGTTACTTCGAAACCTGATGTGTGTAGTAAACAGTACTCAATTATTAGTGAAATGCCAAAGTGTTTTTTTATTTCAATAATTGAATAATTGTGATAAATGAATACTGATCATCATAAAACATTCAATAGTACCATCTATGGGCGCGTGGTTATAACTTTAACTTACCGTATGTCGTTACGAGAGTCATAGATAACTCGAACCATGCAAACAAAATAATCCATCTCAAACTCGATCGGTAATCGAAACGACTTTATTCTTCAAATTCAAACATTTTCATGAGAAAATATTAGGAGTTTATGAATAATGATCTTGTTCTAACATAAATTTTCAAAGAAACATAGAGAAGAAATGAAAAAATACTTATAAGTCAATTATATAATATTATTAACTATCAAACGCAAAATTACCAACAATAACTTTAAAACTAGATTTGCCCTTGTTTCCTTTTCACCTTACTACGCGTACGTTACCTTTTCGCGTGTCGTTCTCTTCGACAATCTATTCCATTTCTCATTTATTATTCTTTTGATTTCTTTTCATTTTGTTCGAAATCGCTAGAATACTCTGATCGGACTAATGATCACCCAACTATTCAATCAATTGAGTTTACCGTCAACAGAACAACGTGAACTACGTGTATACTCGATACGGATTCGACTAACTAAATCATTCTCTCTGTACTGGGGCGCAGCAAGACCAACATGTCTGTTCAAACACATGAGATATACATATCTACAGTTCTCGGAATGCACAACAAGAAAACGAGGTTTTAGAGCAATCAAAGATTCATGGGATGAAGATCATGGCGTACCTAATAATTTTCTTTTGCGCTTTATTATTTAATTTATTTCTCATACAAAAAATCAACAAATTTTCAGAATTTTAATTCATAAAAACGATGTTCTAGATATTTTCTTTAAATTAGTATTTTAAAATTTATAAAATTTTGTTTATTATCAATACAATATTCCAGAAATGAAAATAGTATAAATCAATTTTTTTGGAGAGACAAAAAAATAGTTACTTTTTTGTTAAAAATCGGATAATTGAGTCAAATAATTTATTCTTGCATTGCATAATTTCATTAACAACTCATCAAATATTACAATTGTTATTATTCAAACCCAAAAACCCACAACCTTCTTTTGATTAAAAATATTATTTTTATACACATCGTTTGTAGTGATTAGAACACATTATCGGTACATGAAAAAAAATAATTAGCATGAACATGTCATTTTACAGACACAAACACCACTAGATTCGCATTTACGACAGCTACTGCTCCGACTCTGATCTGGAAGAAATGTAGTATAGTCATCAATTGAAAAGATATGAAATTGTTCAAAAATTTTACAGTTTATTTCTACCTATATATGACACGAACTTCCAGTATTTTTAACTTGTGCCTGTTTGCAGCATGTCATTTCCTCTCGGTTGCAACATGCCGTATCATTGGTTTTGCAATAAGTGGCTCTTTCGCATCCACCACATGCCCCGTCATTGCGTGGGCAGCACGCTGTTCTTTTATTCTTGCAGCAGAAAGATTTTTGATCACTGCAGCATCCAGCTCTTTTATTATTGCAACATGCAGATTGCATGCTTTGACAGCAAAATCTTCCACTTTTACAAAATCGGATTCCTACATTTTTACAGCAAGCCGCTTTCCTTTGGCAACAAGCTGTTCCCTGGCACTTGCATAATGCAGTTCTCTCATGAACGCAACAGACAGCTGCTTGACATTTACAGCAAGCAGATTTGTCGCCTTTACAGCACATCGATCCTTCACTTTTGCTACAAACTGCTTCATTCGTTCCGCAACATTTAATTCCTTGTGAAGGTTTGCAACATGCTTGTTCTTTACTTTTACAACATGATGTTTCCTCGCTATTGCAATAAGCAGCCCCGCCGCGTTTACAACATTTAGCACCTTCGCGTTTGCAACATTTGGCTACTTCGCGTTTACAGCAAGTTGCTTTTACAGGTATGCAAATAGCAACATCTTTGCATTTACAACATAGAGTTTCTTCATTCCTGCAACATTTAGCTTCTTTGCGTTTGCAACATCTGGCTCCAATGCGTTTGCAACATGCGGCTTTTCCTGGTGGACAAAATCCACCGGTTTTGCATTTGCAATCTGATAAACCACATGCGCATTTATCTGTTTCATCTGTAAAGCAAGAATACAGAAATTAATCAAAGTAAAAATCACGATAATCACAACAACAAAAATTTTTTTTCATAAAATGTAAATTTAAAAACCATACAAACCATTGCAACATACAGCGCCTTCCTTATTACAACATTTTGATTCTTTGCAACAAGACAATCTTTGACAGCAAGTATCTTTTTCGCATTTACAATTAATACGACAACCGCAATCGACAGGCTTATCTATAAAATGTAAGAAGAAATTAATTGTTAGAGTGTTCTGTTTATCTATACAAAATATTATTTTGAAAATTTAAACTCTAACAAACCATTGCAACATTGATATCCTTCGCGGTTACAACATTTAGCGGTGTTATAATTGCAGCACTTAGCATCCTCATTGTCACAACAGGAAGACTTTTCTTTTTTACAACAAGAAGATCCGACGTTTTTGCAGCAGGAGGATCCTTCGTGTTTGCAACATAGTCTTTCGACGCTGGAACATTTAGCTCTTTCGTTTTTGCAGCATTTAGATATTTGATTGTTGCAGCAAACAGATTGTTCATTTTTGCAGCATATTCTTTCGCCTTTACAACATGCAGCTTCGCAACAGGAAAATTTCTTTGTTTTGCAAATTGGCCCTTGGGCTTTACAACATTTGGTTGTTTCGTTTTGGCAACATGCTGCCTTATTGCGTTTACAACAATTGTCACACATACTTGTTTCGCTCACCTTATCTATAATATAAAATATATTAAATAATTAAAGAAATAAGTCATCTGATAATACATTAATTATGAAAATTCATAAATTTATAAGCAAATGTTCGAACTTACTTTTGCATTTTTCTGCACAAACTGTTCCAGTCATTTTGACGTTTAATATATTTTGCAACTGGTATAGAGAACTTACTTGCTCACGGTGAAGACAGTTCCTTACTTACCGGCGTAACGTAAGCGATTCGTATTTTATCGCTCTTCCCCTACTACTGCCGACATTGGTACTGAGTGCCACTTATAGGGCGTGTGCAGCAAGTACATGAGTACGAAGAGCAACTGTAGTGCCGCGAGCTGTTACAACTGGCATAATTATCTATGTCGAGTCAGGGATACGCGTTAATCAAATTACCCACTCAGATAATATTGTTTCATAAAAAAACTTGTCACTTTGATAAACATTCTTAGGGAATTTTTTTCAGGTTCACAAGATAATCATTACCTAGCAACATTACTTGTGTCGGTAGCCATTTGTACGAAATATGCTTCTTAACAAAATTATGGGCACACTTGTCTTTGTCGATCAAGAAATAATTTCAAGAAGAAAGACCCAAACCTTGAAATAATTATTTTTCTTGATTCAATTTTATCTTTTTCAGCCTAAATACAACTGTTTGAAAATGACGACTGTCCCCTTAACTTTTTAAAGAGTCTATAAAGTACGGAGTGTCTAGTTTGTTACTATTATTGTATAGATCTACAAATATAAGTAAAAATCATAAATCTAAAATCATTACCAGTAGGTAAACCTTAAATTTTGCTGTTTTTGAGGCTCACAAGAAACCTAAATAGTCAGCAGGAAATATATGAAAATTGCGCGACATATTTTATTCGTTTCATAGTATAATCATTTTCAAAATGATTGAGTTCCTTTTTGAAAATCTGATAAAACAATTGCCGGATACTCCAAATTGACAGCCTATTCATGTTGATAGTCTTTCTACAGAATATCAACGTTGCATCACGAGGAAAATTGAAATTTCATTCCTTATTACAGGCTCATGCCTTGAAATTATAGGCCGTACCTTGAGTTAATTGACAGTATGCATTTACGTTATCTATTCAGGAAATATATATAGGAATCGTCAGAAATAAATTTTCCGGAAAACAAAATTTATTTCTGCAATCAGAACACTACTTTATCGGTACCAAAAATTGCATCATGAAATGAGAACCTTCATATCGGGTAGATAACGCAGAGGTTTCTTTTTCTAACTAACTATACTTATTGCTACAAAAATGATTAAAAATTTAACCTTTGGACGCAATATTCAACAATACCACCAGTAGATATATGATAATATAATTTTATTTACCGATTGTCGTTATAGAAGGAATTTATAACTTGAACAAAAACATATACATATATATACCCCAATAAGCAAGTTTGCAGTGCCAAAAGTTGCTGTCCAACGGTTGATGTCAGTTTGGAATCATGTTGACTATAATACCTGTGTGTGGTTTCTCAAGTTTCGTTGTCAAATTGACATTAACTTACTGATGTAATTTATCGTCAACCGGTAGCGCAGATTGGCTGCAAGTTGGACGGTAAAGATTTGCAGGCAATTTGCATTCATTTGAAATTAGCTTTTGATATTTTTTGTAATCATTTTGCAGTATTATAGCTAAACAGTATAGAAAACATAGAAATACTTGTCAACAAAAACTATTCCAGATTAGAAAATCATGTTCAGTACGTGAGAGCCTGGATGCATTTTGAAATGACATTCTACGGCGATTTATTTTTCCCGTTAATTTTTTTGATTATTTTTTGAAATGATATACATTGATACGTATGTGTAAGAAAAATAATTCTTCTGAATTTATTATAATATAATTCGTACGTTATATTGACTTATATAGAAACAACTGCACACCAACAGGAAAACTTGCATTACAAGGTGTTGTAGCCAATTTGACACCAATTTGCGTTGCAGATTCACGCCAATCTGTTGACGCGGGCTTGTGTCAGTTTGCTGTCAAGTGATTATTGGGGTATACATATATACTATATCATAATTGGGTAACTGTTACTCGATCGGTAATAAAATAATTTAGGTCTGTATATAAGTACAGATTCTTAATCAAAGTTTAGGGAAAAACTCTTACTAAACATCGTAATAATATAATCATAATACATCATAAAAAGGAAAGGAGAGACAAGAACAAATATTCATATATCAATTATACATTTTTATTAGCTGCTCATTTATGATACTAATATAGTATAATAACACTTTGTAAATTGCATTCGGAATATTAGAATTAACCATTTAATAACCGAACAGCTTATATATTAACTACAATTTTCTAAAAATTCATAACGGATTATATTCCACATATAGTGACGAGAAGCAAATCATTAATACATTTTCATAAATATTTAACAAGAACATGATTCCTTGCAAACGCATTCTCCGCCAGCCTTGCATTTGCAGCAGCAGGTGCAATCACATTTGTCTGAAAAAAAGAGCTATAATTAATTTCGTGCGTTAATTTATTAAAAATTTTATTTTATCTTAAATTTATGAATTTATTTACGAAAAGATTATTGAGCAGAGTGTCTAGAGTTTTCAATATTATCGAACGAGACGCCTGATATTTATACGTTACTGTAGAGGGGATCGACCGCACAAAAGACAGTTAAACGGGTCATTGCCCGAGATTGAAAAAAAAATTGCAATCCCCTTCGAATGCAACGTCATTCGTACTTTTCACTTTTATAGGAATACAAGCGATAAAAAAATGGCATGGGGAAAATGTCCAAAGGAGAGTAATTGAGTATTCTAAATATACTTAAAACGTTATTTCAATATTACAAACCTCCACAACCTCCGGCTTGTCCACATTTGCAGTTGCTACCGCAAGTACATTCCTTGCACTTGTCTGTAAAATGAGAAACGTGGGGATAAAAAAACTTCGCAAAAGAATGTTTCACTACAATGGAAAAATCTATCTTGACCCAGTATCGTGTTGCGGGAAAGCAATTCAAAAGAGATTACAGTTTCTCGCTAATCACAGTTTTTAAGAATGGAATGTCAATTGCATTCAATAAACGAACAATGCAGTGCTATAGTCAGTGAGTTCTAGGAACGGAACGAATTAAACATGACTTAAATTTTTTTTATATGTTTAAACAAATACTAGAATCCTCTTTAAAAATATTTGTTCAATTAAAAAAAAATACGACGTAACTATGAGTTTAGTAAAATTCTAACTAAAATTCGACTAAAAAAGTGGATTGAATACAAATTTAGAAATTATTTACAGATGTTTTCAATGATGATTAAAGAACTCACCCTTGCATTTATCAGCGCAACCTGGTCCCGGCATTTCGGCTTTTAGTTTAGTTTACTGACAGAGAAGTTACTTGCTCACAACGTTGACAGTTGCTTACTTACCGGCATAACACCACGATTCGTAATTTATCGAACCTGCCCCACCACGAGAGCGAGTGGTTCCGGGTGCCGCTTGTACGCCGGCGTGTGCAACCAAAGCGTGCCATGCGCAAGAGTAATAGTGGCCTGAGCCTTGACATTCGGATCAATTATCTGCATTTGCGCGCCAGATTTACAAAATTCATTTTGAATTATCAAATATCACACATTCATCAAAAACTTTAATAAATCAAATTTCTTTATGGGAAATTATCAGGCATTTAGGAAATCCGAATGGATTGTTGTCTTTTTAATATGAAAATTTGTGAAAAATTTATTCTTATAATTCTTAGAAATTATACTAATCGAAAATTTGTTTTTTCTAATTTTCATTTGGAGGCGAGTTTCTAATTTTTCTTACTGAATTTGTAGTTTCACCAGTGATTCAAGGTAATAATAGAGGTTTGAGAAACAACTAGACCATAATATTTTTTATCACATTCGAGTATTTATAAAAATTTTGCTGGAAAAAACAATTCTTTTAAGTTCCGCATATGAGTTTTTTGCCATGCAAACTATATCGCCTTGAGAGTGTTCTCTGAAAACCATTCATGTCGAATGTTTGAAAAGAAATAACCGCGATTTATTTTTTTCTGACACAGTAAATGAAAAAAAATAAGACGAATAGATTTAAATCTAACTTAAAAATTTTATTCCAATTTTCAACAGAATCTCATAATTATGAAAATTCAATATACATTACATAAAAATATTCGTAAATGTATCTATATATATATATATATATATAAATTTGTGAAATATTTGCTAACCCATACATACATCGTACAGCAAATATAACATTGCACATGGCTACATCCAATGCAACTGATAACAAATCAATTTAAACAATTTTGTAAAATGTATCATTAAATAAATAATGAATTTTCTGATTTCACAAATTTATAAGAGAATGAAGAATACAGTTCGCGAAAAATACAGCTCCAAGTTGCTTTTTACATTTCTTCTCACTTGAAAACAAAATCTTTTCATAAATTGCATACTTTCATATAATTATGAACTATTTCTAATGATATTAAAACTCTTATTAGCTGCACTCCAACGCGTACGAATCCGTCTGATATGTTACTTTTCAGGTACAATATGAAGTAAACTAATCGGGTGAAATGAAAAAAGTTAAAAAAGATTCCTTTTTTAAATTTCAGTAAAGATTTTTTACAAACTCGAATAGAAATTCTCATCGGTCATCAATTTTCATGTTTAACGTAAAAATATAAAGTTATATTTATTTACTTTTTCCCGGTGAATTTTTTAGTAATTGTGTACTTTTTCCTTGAATGTATAATGCTACAGGAGATACGATTTTCTTGTAATTTATGCTATAAGGACTGACTTTTAATTCATTAGCGAGACGCTTTTTCTGAAAATTTCCTGTCTCTGTTGACTTACTGTTTGGATCTTTGAAATAAGTCGATGGTTTTTTCCTATTCACATTTTGTTGTGAATTTTTATTAGGAGTTAAAAATAGTTGTGTTTTGTTCCTCATAGGCGTGGAATTTTTCAATGTATTCGGGGTAGTTGGTGTTTTAAATGATTTCATCGATGCATGTCTTACACACGGAACAGATGAACCATAATTTGGAGTAGACAACTTTGGGGATTTAAATTTACAACTTGAGAAGAGATCTTTTCCTACGCACTTCAAATTCTTCGTTTCTGTAAACTTTTTCGAATCCAGAGACTTCTCACTTTTTCGTAATTTCTCTATTTCTAAAAGAATTTTTCGTTTTTCCATCAAAAATTGATGATATTTTTCACAAGACATCAAAGTATTAAAAAATGTAGTATTTTCTGCAGTTTCTCTCTCTTTATTTTGATTTGTGAAATCTGTACACAAATTTAATAATTTTTTAACTTCCGGCGCTTCGGAATCGGAAGTTATTTCCATCATTATTTTAGCTGTGTCTAAACACCTTTGACGTTTTTCAGCCATTTCTTGAAAGAAAGATTTTTCAAATTCACTAATAGAATTTGAACTTTCGTTATTTTTTCCTTGAATATCTGGACTATTTTCTTTATAATTTTCATAATTATCTGTATCTATAAAATAATCCATATTTTCGAATCTATTTCCCGACTGACGCAATGAAGGATTTGACAGACATTTATATTTATAAACTGTTTTTAAACTATGTCTCCTGTTCTCTTGTTGATTATTATGCGATAAACGACGATCTTTGTTTCTCCGGTTCCAAATTAAAGAATCATCATCGTCGGAGTTTAATAAAGCCATTTGTTCATCGCAAATCTGACGATAATGACTCATATTATAATTTGTAATATTTGGAGTTGATTTGCATCTATACAAACGTTCTGAATCGCGATTATCATAAATTCTATTGCATTCAGCTTCTAATGATTCAAATGTGTCGTCAAACCTATTAACTCTGTTCGGAGATCCTAATTTGTTTGTTTGAACTCGTAAAATACTTTTAGGAGTTTTACGATAGATTTGTTTTACACAACTTTGTGTCTTATCGGGAGCTCTCAAGGGAGTGACATAATAATTTTTAGAGTCAGAAACTCTACTATTAAGTGAACTTTTCACACTCTCCTGGTTTCTTTTCGGAGTAGTAAAAGGACTTTTATTCGATGGAGAATCCAGCATCAATGACGGAGCCCATTCTGGTATAGATTCATCTTCGATAAATTTACACATCTTTCGAAATTCTCTTGTCAACCTTCTCAAACTAATAGCTGACTCACCATGAGTTTCTGTGTTAGTCGCAAAAGATTCTTCTAAAATTGTCAACAGTCTATCTGTAAATACTTTTGGGGATTGAACAAACATTTCAGAGACTCTTCTCAAAACTTTGTTTGGCGCTCTGGTCTCATTTGGTACGATTTTTTCATCACACAATAACGATAGCGCATTTAGTAACCAATTTTCTTCATGTTCAGTTTTGTCTTCTATATTATCAACATTTTGGACATTATAATTATAATTAGTATCTCTGTTATCGCAAATTGTGTTCTCAACAGGTGAAATTATTCGTTCTGTTCTACCATTTACATCATAGTTTTCTTTATCTATATAAAATAAACAAATTAGTACAAAATTTATTAACACATTTAGTAAAAAAAAAATGTTTTCTTATACCCTACCTATGGAATGTTTTCTGGAATGTAAATAGTAGCTTTCACAGCTCTTGATAATTTTGTCATATTCTTTGCATGACGATGTAGAAGACGAAGAAAATTTTTCTGCTGAATTACCAGCTAATATAATAGAGCAACCCTCATTTGTACTCATTGAATTCGACGATTCCAGGCTATCTTTTTGTATATGTGACAAACATTTTTTGTTTCGACAATTACTCGTTTCCAAACTATCCTGAGATTCCGATTGAATTACAGCACAATTAAGATCTGTATTTTTATCTATGCAATATAAACAAAAATCGTATAAGCCTGTTTGTATATAAATTATTTGCGTATTTTAAATACAAATTCTACTCACGAAAATGTTCCAGGGAATCGGTGAAAATGTCTCCGTACCTTCTTCGACGACTCATAGTGAATAGATTAAAAACCTCTTTTTATTATGGTATACAAATCACCAATTACATCAACAAGTTGCATTGACCGTTACAAAATACAAATTCAAACTTATCAAACGAAGCGTAACCATTGAGACAACAGAATGTAGACAGGTGCAGAACAGGCTCAGCAGACTTGCGTAGCGGAGGTGCTGCTACTGTTTCGAACGTTCGAACTAAACCACTATTCATATAAAATTATAAATGCTCGATACTGGACAGAAACGAATTTGAATTTATACATTGTCTAGAATAATCTAGAATTATTGAATTAAAATATTTTTTGAAGAATTTATCTTTTTACTTGAATGGTAATTGTCAATTTAACATGAATTATAATAGGCGTTCAATTCTTCGCGGATTATTGAGAGGTTATGATATTTCTTGTTTTGTATTTTTGATACAATTTACATCGAGCGGGAAAAATTTCGATAAAAACTATTAATTCATTTCTCTTAATGATTCGCAATTGATTATAAATTGAAAAACGTAATTGATGGCATCATCTGAAAAACCATGCAAATCAGTACCGATTGAACAGTCCATTGAAATTCATAATAAAACATATTTGCAATACGCAAATACTGTTCTGGCAGAGTCTACAGTTGAATTTGAAAAAAATAAGAAATGTAAATATGCAATCTATTTATAATAAGTTTTACAAATAATTAATCTCATAAAATTATATTAGAAAATTCCTTTAACAGTTCTTGACGAAACATTATTAAAACTGTATAATGTATTTGGTGAAAATTTTACTAAAGCATTAGAGATATACGAGCAAGGTAAAGTTATTCGAGTCTCAGCGTACAGTCCAAAGTCCCCAGGTGTCTTGGAAGAACAAGTTAAAGAACGATGGGTCTATCAAGTAAAAGCTTCTTCGGATACGTTATATATTGTATATCCTGAGATAAACTTTTGTACATGCGCTTCATTTAGGTATCAAATCATAGTTAATCAAATTAAATTTATTTTCATCATCCTGCAATTTCAATACTTTCAGGTTTCAAGTTTTAAAAGATAAAACAGCATACAGCTGCAAACACGTATTAGCTGCTTGGCTATCGTCCATAGATGGTGAAAAATTAGTGTGTAAACAAATTACAAGAGAACAATTTACGAGTTTACTATTACTTCGTATTTCATACAATTAAAATGAATGTAAACAATAGCAATTATAAATTAAGTGCCAAATTAGGAAATCTCAAAACTGTTGTACAATTGCTCAAAGCTGTAAACTTTAAAGAAGTGAGTTATATAAGCCACTTTCTCAAAATGGCATAGGCCCATTTTCCAGAACAATTGAGTATGCTACCTCAATAATTACATTTTTATATCATCAACACAAATCCTTCAATATCTCGATTAAAACTAAAAGAAAAACTCATATTGTCTTTACATATATAGCAAAATATAACGATTAATTGTAATTTTTCAGACAGCTACGTGTTTTGGAACTGAAAGTGGATTAAAAGTAACAGTCGAAGATTTCAAATGTATGCAAGCTAGTGCGTATATTCCAGTACGTGCTTTTAAAGAATTTGAGTTGATAGAAGATGTAATTTTTAAAATTAATTTAAATGTACTTGTTGAGTGTTTGTGCATGTTCTGGAATAGCATTAATGCACAAGATAGTTCAGTGGTACTGCAACTTTTTTACAAGGTACAATTGTTATCTCTCTCTCTCTCCATTTCCTCGTACATCATTAAATATAAAATGAATTCAATATTCTGCTTAAAACTTTTTTTTATAGGGTACAGGTCATCCGGTAACAATTCTCATAGAAGAAGATGGAGTTATAACAGATTGTTCTCTGAAAACTCAACAACCAGATGAGTTACTAGATTTCCATCTAGAACCAGAAGATGTATTAAACAAAGTAGTACTACAGACTGAAGTGCTCAAAGATATTTTAACTGAACTCGACCCATCCAGCGATATAATCGAGGTACGATTAACGAAAATTTTTGATAAAAAAATTGTTGATGGTCACTAAAATTTCAGCTAAGATTATCTCCAGAAGCTCCATACTTTAGAATAACAACAGACAGTAGTACGAATATGTGTCACGTTGATATACCACATACCGGAGAATTCGTTGATACTTTTCAATGTACCAAAACCGCTGTTTCACAGTATCGCCTGTCTCACATAAAACCAGCAATGAAAGCTTTGTCATTTGCAAATAGAGTTTCGATAAGAACCGATATATGTGGGCTACTTTGCTTCCAACATATGGTTAAAACTGATGACGGGCAAACTTGTTACATCGAGTATTATGTATGAATTTATTATGCTAAGTATTACAAATTTTCATAATGTAGAAGAAACGATTTTATCCACAAATTTTTATTTTCAGATATCTCCTCTCTTGAGCGATGACGAGTAAATATATCGAATCACGATCGTGTAAATATTTTGGAATAGCAATTACAAATGTCAAATTGAATCAAAATAAATTTATGAGTGAATTTCGAGAATGATGGGAGGTTTATATTAAGGTATCTAGACAGTATTTCGAAATAAATAAACACAATACAAAAAGTGAACAAATTTCATTCAACATCGATCAAGTTTATTTTATTCAAGAAATAATATTTTCTTAGAAAATCATAAAAAATGGAACTTATGTCAAATCCAGTTGCGTGCATTATCACGCAAGAGTCTAATGCGAGGTGCAACACGATTTGTTTTTACCTTATTACCAACTTCGCGGAAATTTCCGAAGTACTGATAACAAGACTTCATAATCTGTAAGCCATCGACTTATTCTTGGACTTTGTAAACTCTCGTACAGACGATATCGTCGATTTTCATCGTCTAGAAAAAAAGATTTGAATTAGTGTGTGAGATAAGATTCGTAATTTTGTAAAAAATTATATAAGCGAAAATTTTTGAGTCATCTATTTATAAAATTTAACGATCGAAGAATAAATAAAAAATCCGATTGCGATTGGAGTCTCGACTGGTAATCACTGTTATTGCGTAATCCGATAAGACCGGTATATCCATGCAACTGTCGATATTGAAAAAAATAAATCGCAAATAAAAAACTATTGTGATTTAAAATAGACGAATCTCTATGGAAAAAGCACAAATTTCAAGGATTTTCATAAAATAACCAACCGCTTTCATCTCTGTTGGTCCAAATTCTCTTTCAATGGTAGTCTCTTTCTCTCCCTTTTGTACTTGCGTAAGTTTATTCCCATCCAATGTACACACACTCTTGACTTTCCTGCCGTCCGGAGTCTCTTCGTCGAATTCCTCGCCGAGCTTGAACTTGATTTCGGAATTCTTGAAGGTACTCGTGGTTTTCAGTGTGTACGTACCATCGGTCTCGGTAAGTTCGACGACGGGACTGACACTCGCTCCCATCTTGCGTGTCACCATGCCCACGCCTACGACACACAATGTTCGTTAATAATATGGTAAGAAAAATCAATGGTGCGAGGGTTTTGACATCCGGTGTGACAGCCCTCGATGACGATTCTCAAAGTAAATTATACGTTGCGTCGCAGAGTTAGCTTCTGGGAAAAAAGCCGGTAATGTATCAGCTACTTCCCCCTCCCCTTACACTTTTTTTTTTACATCGATTTTCTTGTCATTATATTTAATTCATTTTTGTATTCTCCTTTTCATTTTGTTATCATTTCCAATTGAATTTCAATTTAAAAAATTTTTATTTTCATTTTAAACAAACTTGTAGGAAAATTAATTTCACAGCTATATTTTTATAACAAATTAAACCATATTTCTCAAAAAGAAAAAAAGAAATTTTGTTTTAAAACGCGGTAGAGGAGACGTTTCACAAATAGCGATAACAGCACGGAATATCGTAAGCAGAGTCGAAACGCAAGCCGGTATCTTCGGTTCACTGATTTGAGCAAAAAATACCGAAAATAAAGAAAAATAAATCTCGTAACTCACCGAGGGCCTTCATGTACTCGTCGAACTTATCGCTCGAGGTGAGCTTGTAACGTTTTCCAAGGAAGGAAGTCATGTTTAGCACGAGTTGAGAATAACGTCCACACTTAGCGAGAGACTACGCAAGACTGAAGAGTAACGCGAACCGGGCGTTCGATATATGCCTACAATGGCCACTCGCCTCTTCAATGCCTGACTATCATCTACTCACAATGAGAATTTCGCGCGATTAGAATTCGAGAGTGAACCTTTGAAGTTTGAACCGTTTCGCTATGAACGCCAGTTATTTATAACGATAACGTTAAATTCGCTCGAATTTAATTGTTTCTTAATCGAACCTTGGTGTGTAAATTGGACAATAGTTTTACAACAACGTGTCGAAATTCGAATACAAGCAATTTGAATATTTTTTTTTTAATATAGAGAAATAAGAAAAAAATGTAGATAAATTTTTTCCAGAAGGTTTTATTTCGATTGACTGAATATAACCCTTGATTTAATTTCCGGCTAACGACTGTCACGTCATTACAACTGTTTCGACTTGTTGCGGTTAATACGATCATATTTATCAATTATCAGTGCTGCCGGTTTCGTAATGAATCGAGAATGTGTATTTCTCATTGCACACAGATTCTACGTAGCTGTGTAACACTTCCGATATATCTCGTTTCACGTTGGTAACACGATATTTTATATCCGAGGTATGAAATTAATAATTATTGTATTGAACGAGTAATTTTCATAATGTAGTTTTATATGCGATATCCGTTCGCACACAATTGTAATTTGACCGCCAATTGGAATTCATTAATTTCTTTTGATAAATGAATTTAACTACTCAATTGGGTTACCGTCTGTAGACGTAGTCAGAGGTCAGGACACTGTTGCGGTATAGGGGTACAATCGTTCTTATTGTAATTGATTTAATTGATTTATAATCAAATCGTCAGTCGTCAACCCGAACACTCAACCGAGATTAGACGACGGCGAAAAAAATACCTCGACACTTTAAAAAATTCGAAGCCCCTTATGCAGATGGACGTGGAAAATGTTGCAGGTAAAAGTATCGCATACCATTATTTTGTTAAATTTTATTCAAAACCTAATGAGCCATTCGAAAAGTAATAAAACTCATCGCAAATGTAAATTTAATATTACATAATGCAAAACTGAATAGACTAACAAATTTCATTTAAATTTCGCTTACAATTTCTTCTTGTATTGGATTTCAATCTCATTTGGTTACCACAGTAATTCAACACAACGTATTTTTATATACAATTCAGCTCTTTCTCGTGCGCGATATATACCGAAGCTTAGATATAAGAGATCTTAGGAATTTATCTGCAGGTTTTAAATCTTTTATAAAATATTTTGGGGTAAATAAACTATCGTGAGACGTGATTCATAGAAAATTAAAACACCTACCTAATGCCTTCATGAATTCATCGAATTTATCGCTGCTGAAGAGCTTGTACCTCTTCCCAATGAATTTGGCCATATCGAAGTCTGAGAAGACCGACAAAAAAATGACAAAATAAAAAAAAATAAATAAAAAGACTCGTCGTTGAGCAAGTCCAGAGGGACCTAGTTTCGTTATCGTCAGCTGCCGACTGAATTGTACGAATCGAGTCGTTAAATACCTTAGGTACAAAATTCGCTAATGTGTGAGAAGCAAAATTCCAACTCGTTCTGTCTCCCACTTTGCTTCGCCTTCTTACCTTGCCAACCAACATTTATCGTTCTCTCCCACCTCGTTCTGCCCTTTCCAGTTTCAAAACTGGCCCCTTCCACCGATACCTAGATCATAACCTCGTAAACGAAGAATCGTTTCCGACAGATATTCGCAATTCACTCCGAAGTCTATTTCAAACGATCAAAAGTCGCGCTATGAATATATGCATTTTTCAGGGACTCGCTCACGTGGCGACAATTTTTACAAAATGGGATATAGCTTTGCTATATGCCCCCCACCCCTTGCCCCCTTATTTGCTGAAAAGGAGGGGTCTTCTCTCTCGAGTACGTACACAGCTGTCGGTCTTCTTCATCTCGCCCGGTAGCTCTTTTGTTCATCTCCTTTTCTATACTTTAGAACGGCACCTTCAATTTACCACTCATCGCTCCTCATTGCACGTTCTCGGTCACGCGATTTCTCGTTTCAGCCAACGTGTAATTACGCTGTAATTTTCGCTGAATGATTTCTCTAAGTTTTCAATTAGGGTCCACGAATGCGTGATTCATGGAGTTAAAGTGTCATAAAAGCTGCTAATGTTCGATACCACGGACGATTTATGCGGGCGGTGAGATGTCGATTCGAGCTTGATATTCTTTAAAACTTGTCTGGCAATGAGAGGTTCGTTAATTGCTGCCGCTAACGGTACCTCACCTCGAGCCGGCTGAAAATGCTATATGCGTCGGTAGCAATCGCACCATTCGGACGAGAAACCGGATTGGACGATCAGGACTCGCGCGGAACGCACCGTCCAATCGAATCGAGAGTTGTCGTCAATTCTCCACGTACCCTCCTGATCCACCTACTTTTTCTACAAATTTACTCTCCGCACGAGAGAATTGTTCAATCGAAATAACTCGATACCCAAGGTCGAATAAATATTTTTATTGAAAGATCTCTTATCAATTTTTCCCCTCTGTGCACGGTCAAACAGACGGACTTAATTTTACATAAATAAATTATCGATGTAGAAATTTATACATAATTTTATGCCGATCCGGTTCGTTGAAATTTAACAACATTGTACTGTTAAATTTTTCTCATCAATGACGTGTCGATGCTACATTTTAAAATTATGATTATGCAAAAATAGATCATAGTAAAATATCAAACGACAAAACGATTATATTAAATTGTATATTTAATTGTACATTTTGTAAATAATATGTAATTTGTAGAAGAAAGGAAGAAGTATATCATATTTCGTGACAACTGAATAACAAACTCGTATATGTTAAATTAATAATTGTATATGTTAAATAATCAACACAAAAGTTTCGATAATCAGATTTCTTCAACACATTACTCGTCTCTTTTTACCGTGGTAATGACCGGTTATGATGCATGTATTTATTTTGAATATCAAATCGAGAATGAGAGCACAGGCGCTTCTGCGATAACAGTGTATGTTTTTCGTGTTATATTACTTGTGAGTGTCCTAATATCATTCAATTTGAAATAACTTTATTTTTTCTCAGAGTTCACAGGATGCGCGCGCGCGCATAAGGGGAAAACTTTTCGCCTACAGTTAACGCCCAAAACCAAACACACGGTCGGTCGATAACCGGCGAATGTGCGCGCGCGCGCGCGTAAAACGACAAGTTTCTCCACGTGGGGCGCTCCCCACGCGGTTTTCTGTTTCGCTACTCTCGGTGCGAAACCCGCAACTGCCTAACCCGGTAGATAAAGAGATCGGTGTTTGTTGAGGAACCATGTAACCACAACTTTTATTGCACAAAAAAATAATATTGAATTTTTAGAGCGTGATTTTTAGTTACGAGTCGTTCGATTAAAAATCGAAAAGAATTCTAAGAGTGGAATGAGAAAAAAAAAGAAAAAAAAAACGAGAGTTGAAAGAACTCGTACAGTGCAGCCGCCTACATGCTTATGCTCAAGGAGATTCGTTGGGTCAGAATTGGCGGTACAAAAATCCAATCGATTCAATTTAAATTTAATTATTCATAAAATTATTACCAATATGTGTAAAATAAAAATTATTTCTTGAATACAATAGTTCCGCAAAAAGAATGTTTATTTTTATTTCAACCTGGTACTCCCTTAATTTATAATTCGAAGTCAATTTTTTCGTGAATCGAACAATAATACGAGGATTAAATATAAATTCAAATGACACGTCTTCTGATGTTATCTTAAAGTTTGTAAAGACGCGCGCATTTCGAGTTTCCAATCTGGCAACGTTGCGGCGCGAAGTCGAGCAACGCCGGTTTAGATCCCATGCCTCAAATGTACGCTGCTCGTGCGATTTGCGATAGACGATGTCGCGCCACACATCCACTCCCCTTATCACTTCGTACGTGTTTTCAAATTCTGCGTTGTTACCGGAAACGGTTCCACCGTACTGACCTATGAGCGATACTTGAAGGGACTGATCTTTTTTTTTTTAAATCGAACAATTTAGCCTCAGGCCAACCGATCAACGGGATATCGATCACTATAAAACTGTGAGATTCTATTTTTTGCTCAAACATCTTTTACTCGTTATTGTCTTATTTATGGAAATTACCACTATTTTGTTCGTTGTGCTTCAATGGTAAGGGTAGATAATGCTGTGCGATCTTGTTCTATCACGAAAACCAGAAGACAAAAGAATCGCTGACTTATATATCCGTGAATTTATCCTCGTGCTGAAGAAATGGCCGTGTATTTACGATACCAAGCACAAAGATTACGGCAATGAGCAGGCACAAGCGCATGCATGGGATATCGTTGCCTTCAGTATGGTGGAGAATTGGATGAATATGACAATCAAGGAAAGAAACATCGCAAGTACGGTCACTCTGTTGACCGATTCTAATTTATCTAGATTCTACTATTTACTACTGTTTTATATTCTTGAATTTTCACAATATTGTACTTTAGAGGAAAAAATAAAAAAAATATATGGATTTATTCGTGAAAAACTTGATCCCTGTAACATCCCGTTGTCAGGATTTGTAGAACATCCACGTTTTTTCACCACAGATGACGCAAACGAAACGTTTTTTCTGTCATTTATGTTGCCACTTTTGAAAAAAGTACCGGAAGAGAAGTGTTACAATCTTAACAACATCTTAGTTATCTTAGTTAGAATACAAACACAGGAATTGATGGAACGTCCTCTGGAAACTCCTAGTAACGTTTAAGATTTTTGTTTCACTTTCATTTATTGTAGAGTGATTCAATAATTAGTTGTATTAAAAAAATATATTTTCTGATTAAAAAATATCGTTTGTAAATAAATTTTAAGAAAGTTCAATATACTTGTTATATAAATTTTGTTACTTAGCCTGAAATAAACTAATTTTTCGGAGCAATTTATAATTTTCGCGCTCTCTCGTGTCATTTTCCGCTCATCATAGTACATGACTTATCGAACAGATGTCGCTATTGGTACATTGTTTTCCTCAAGGATAAAAGCGAATGAATGATATCAAACTTACATCGCGCAATGTTCGTATTGCTCTGAAATTTTATTATTCTCTAAATATTCGATGCCAAATTTTCTCCTAATTTTTGAAATTTTGAATACGTTCAAGATGTAATACTGCGAAAAATGAACTTCGTTCATTAACGTTTTCCCCTATTTTACATAATTACCTCTTCATGAAAAGCAATTTCTGATGGTTGTTACCACTTAACGACGATACTATCGTTCGCTTCTTGAAATGATAATGAAGTTGAGAAATTCCATTTCGTTGGCTTATAAAATGCCATAAAATTTTGGGCATTGTCTAATACAACCTACCGTGGTTACATTTTTTGTTCGATATAAGATCGCGGACCCAATATGCTAAGCTACTGCATCCTGTTGGGATAAAATATGAAAATACACAGACGCGAGAATATTTTTTCAGACATTCCGAGAGATGAACATTACCCAACCACGAGAGATCGATACCGGCATTTCTGGTTATTGTCCAAGAAAATTTGACGTGTGCACGTGTACTCTGCTATTTTCCAGAATGGGACAATACGAGCTTCCACCCCGATGACTATTTTTACCGAAAGGCAACAAAATGCAAATTTAACTTTCGATAATATCTGAGAGAAACGGAATCTAAGCTGGATTCTGTTTGTTGTGCTAGTTTCACCGAGTCGGTTCGAATTATCCATTCGTATTAAATTTCTAGCTCATCTATACCGTCTATAGAAGTTCCAAGAAATCCGAGACTCAAATTCGAACCAAAATTCGGGAAAAGCTTTTCGAATCGGCAATTTGTTTATCCCTAGCGACAATATTGCGCAACTAGAACAAATATACCGACCGCCAAATCGAAGGAAACGTAAATATTTGCGCTGGAAAATTTTCCCATCTACAACTAGTTCACGTGCTGTCGAAATTTGCAACTGTTCACACGCGGGTCGTTTCATAGAATATTATAACGGTAATTATCGCTTTGGTCCTGCGTTATTTATACACCAAGAATTCGGCAGCACTGTGTTCGGGCATTAAACAATTCTCATTACGTTTACGGATTACGACAGTATTCGTTGTACAGAGCCCTCGCTCCCCGACTAATTATTAATCGAACTCGTAATTGCGTTCCTTAATTATGTAATCAAATCCAACTTGGGCTGGTTTCGTGTATACTAATCTCCTTTGTAACGTCTCGTCCCACAACGGGCCACGTATAGACGCATTAATTGCGAAACACGTCACTCCGATTTTCGCGCCAATATCCATTGTCATTCGATAGCCGAGAAGACAGACGTTGGTCGACTATCACGTTGATCAAAAAGAATACCTCGAGTAATACGCTCTTTGCTAATTGAGACATACGATGACTCGAACATTTTCGAAAAAAATCTCTTCATTCTAATAAATTATAACATTATGAAAAATTATAGGATATTCAGTACCAAGCATTGCGGCCGCGCTGTTCAAATTTCTGTTGAGAAATACCAAAACATTCCGAAAACAAAGGAAAACAAGCGTCATCGTGCCACTCAATGTCATAAAAAACAGTGTTTTGAAAAACCGTCTGATTCAAATGGTTAAATTTATATAATGTCCAGTAAATCGATAATTCTAATGACATCAAAATTTTTTGTGGAAAAAAATTTTTAAAACGAATCCAAATTTTTCACGTTGACGTCTCACGAGCACGTTTGCGGAATCATTTTTCATCGAAACGTGTGCGTTTGTGGAAACATCCGGGTAGATAAATAAAACGCGCTGAGAATCGTTAATCAGTTTCTCTTGAATCGCGTTCACATTTTTTCACTCTTTCAAAAATTCCTTACGACTGTTTACTTGACGTTCTGGGAATTTTGGATGAATTTGCAACAGTAGCTAAATTGTATAAGTATAATAAAATCTTAGACGAGTGACTGGGCTGTGTGCTGGAAAAATACTTTTCGCTAACTAAAATGTTGACAATTCGACTGAGTAGTCGTTCAAATCAAAAATGTTTTGAGAAATTCAGAATAATATTTATAGAGTTAAAAAATTATTTACCTAGTCGAATTGGCAATATTCGATTTGCTTTGAAACAATAGTCCTGTATTTCCGTTGAAGTTTTCAATTTAAAAATAAAAGGTGTTAAATAATCAAGAGAAACTATTTTATATTATGCAACGGAAATCATATACATATATGTTCTTTACATACAATGACTGAGTAGCGACTGGCTTCTAAATACAAACCAGATACACAATCAGCTCGTACACACAATAAAATTGCAAATACAAAATATATCCAGCAATTTAATTCCATTAATCGAAATCTCATTGATATTTAAATACATAAATAACAACAGACTGTTTACAGACTAATGAAATATCTCTCGACGAGATAATTTTAGCCCGTTGAATGAGAAATAAACGTCGTTTTAGAGTCTCGCTAAGAATCGAAAGGAAAAACGGCAGTTAAGTCAGCGAAATGGCTCGGTAGGAAAATTAAAACGAGCGAGAAGAGAGAAGCGTATCTTAACGAGAGCGCGCAGCTGCACTCAATCAGACATTGGTCGAGGATGAAGGGAGGGGGGGGGGGCGCATATCTATCGAGACGCGTAAACGCGCAAGGGTTGGCAGCAACTAGTGGTGCTGGTCGAGTGCAGTCCCGGCGCGAATTTCACAACCCCCTCTCTTCACCCTCGCCCATTCACTTCCCACCCTCAATAGGAGAGCGATCCAGCGGTACACCTCTTCTCTTCCTCGCGCAGCCGCTCGACTCTCGCGCTCCATCCCTTCCTCTCTCCCTCTCGCGTTATACGCGATATACTCACTCTCTTTCACTCTCACACACACAAACTCACACACACACACACGCTCGCTCGCTCGCGCGCGCGTTCTTCAGCCTCTCGCACTGGAAGCAACTTCCGCGGTCCGCTCCGGACCTCAGTCCACGTCGAGAACGCGCGAACGTCGGGACCCTTACAAGGACCCCCGTTTATATGTACTCGAGGCTTGAGGGTGATCTCGAAAAAGAATAGAATAGTACCCGAAGTGATATAAACTAGCCGAAGAGAATATTTAAATATTCCTCACTCTCGCTCTCTCTCATTCCCTCTTTGGCATATTCTCGCGGGAAAAATCGTTCAAAAGGGTCTCCGGTATCGAGACCCTGAAGAGTTTCGGTGGCGCTAACGGTAGAAGCACTTCGATGCCGGCACGCGCGCTTCCCTGTTGAGCGCCCGTTCAGAGAGGCCGATCGCGAGACCAGAAGGAGAGATTGCCGGGGGGTTGTTGCCGAAGAACGGGACAGCCGAGATCGGGCCCGGATGCTCGCACGAACGAGGCGACGAAAGCGCTGCCACGTTGGAAGGGAAAATATTGACGGCCGTCAACAAGTTCCTGACGACATCCCCTTTGGTTAACAAGGTCAAGCTGCTGATGGTGAGTTTCTCCAATTTCTCATGCCGAGTTTCGTTTGGAAACCACCGAGACTCGTCGATTCCCGAGTTTCTCGTCGTGACGCAACTTGCCACGTTCTGCCGGACTGAAATTTTATCGGAATTGCCGAACTACTCGCGGTATCTGTGCACCGAAGATCCATTGATCAAAACGACCAGTCAGAGTAACCCCATTTGTGGCGACTCGGTTCGTGCTCCACTGTAAATCATCCGGTTTTCCGTTTTTTTTTTCGCTCGTTTCATCACGCGACGCGACATATCTTCATTCGCCCGATCACTGCGCGTTCTGCATTCCTGCGTCAATTCGTGAATAAAATAGCGATATTTCCTGCTTAACATTAGCGGGGATCTGTGAGAGATGAAAATTTCAGTTTTTGCCATGCTACTGGGTTTAATATAGTATTTAAATCGTGCTAAATATTCCTCTTCTCTGTAAAACTGTAAAAAGAATATTTTCTCGAATGGACAAACTACAACCCGCGTTGCTTGAGTTGTGTAGTTTCAAACAACTATTCCGTCTAATTATAACAAAATTTTTTTTATGTTTTAGTTAATTTGGTTAATACTGTGACTTTCATCGCTAAACTTTTGAAGATTAGAGTATTTTGACAAAAAGAATAAACATTTAGTACATGCTATTCATGCTACTATTTTGTCGAATTTAAATACTTTTTTGAAAATATTCGACTAAATATTTCAACAGTTCTCTCGAGATTTAATAGCTGTGAGAATATTATATTAAGCAATTTTTTTATTCTTCCCCTTTTAATTCCAAGTATACAGAAAAGAAGATACGACCTCCCCCAGTTAATGTCCCTTCGACTTTAATCGTTAGAAGAATCGCTCTGGCCTCGATCGCCCTCGAATGCGTCCGCTAAAGACTTCCCGCGAGCGGCTCATTTATTCGCATAATTGACAAATCCGTTTTCAGCTACCGGAATCGACGATTCCACTCTCGATTCTCATTTTGTTTAATGTATACGAAACGTGACGGCACTCGTTATTTCTCGTTCGCTCTCGGTATTAATTCTCGCTGAAAGCGCTCATTGAAGTTATTCTATAATAGAAAAAAAAGTAGCTTGTTTTTGGTTGATTTGAAAAATAATTGAGTCAGTCCTGGCAAAAGGACAAACGCGCGACCGCGGCGTGCAGTGTGTTTGCGTGTGGAGAGAAAAAAAAGGGAGCAAAAATATCGTCGAAAAATCAACTCGGTTTCGGATGACGTACGACTTCTCGAATCTCTATCCGGTGGAGTGTCCGTTTTAACTACACATTCAAAACCCGCATTCGCATCTCTTCAGAGGCGCGTGCTCCAATTTTCGTAACGCGACAAGCGTATAACCGCGCAAAGAACATTCTTTGGACGAAAATCGCATTTATTTACTCTCCGTTATCGCGTTTCCTTTTTTTTTCTTCGAATATCGACCGGTAGACCTCACGACTTGGCGCATTCGCCCTCCTTTGATCGCTCGACTGCGGCTATCCCTCGAGAAATCGGAGACAAGAAATGAAAAAGAGGAACTGTGTAGCCGAAAGAAAGAGAGAGAGAGAGAGAGAGAGAGAGAGAAGAAGAAGAAGTCGAGCAAACGGACAAAACGGGATAGAAATTCGCGTCGTAAATATTTTTCCGAGAGTTCCGCGTGTATCTCAAAAGAAGGAAAATGATATTTATTATCGAGAGAATCGCGGAAGCGCTTTACTTGCGATTTCGGAATCTCGGGGAAAAGAGTCTCGCGGGACCCGCCGGTACGTGCCCTACGTTCTGCGTCGTGGAGATACCATCGCCGATGACCGACAATCACGGGACGTATTGTCGTATATCGAGTTCGAATGCACCGGCCTGACGTATTGTATATGCAATCTCTTTACTTACCCATTCGCGCCATGTGCCGAGAGAGTTGCATATGCACAGGCGTCGCTTCTTCTTCTTCGTCCATTGTCGAACACGTGCTACCTCTCTCTCTTTAGTTTATGTATGGAAACTGGAAATACCGTGAGAGAAGCGCGTTATAACGACGAGTGCGGAGTGAGAGCGTTGCATTTATAACGATGCTAGAGACAGAGAGCGAGAGAGAGAGAGAGAGAGAAAGAGTGAAACAGGGCCTTTGTGAGTGTCCTGTATTAAAAAAAAAAGTAAGAAAGAAATGAAAAAATTTACAATGGAGGCCAATTTATTTTATTGACATCATAAAGCACCGGGGACGTTCCTTTTTTACACGCCAGTTAGAAGAAACCGCGAGGCAGTCCGCGCTCTGCGCGTATAAGCGAATCGTATTTACGCGCCGTTTGGGGAATGATATTACGCCGCGGCGCGATTTTTCCACTTTTTACAACTCAGCAAGAACTCTCGAGAACGACACGGAGACCAGAACGCGATGTAATCGCGCGATGACGTGAAGTAAAATTTTGAAAAAATACAGTTAAAAATGCCTAATAGATGTGAATAATAGAAGGTATCGATATTCTTTTACAAATATCGATATTTTCGGTTATATCGATGCTGTGTATCGATACATGATAAACTAAATATTATAAATTTTAAATATTCCTAAGAATAATGATTGAAGCATATTTTAATGTTCGTCCTTCAATTGGCGCTATCTTAGAATAATAAAATTATTATAATAATAGGGATGCAGATTTACTTGAAAATTAATTACGAAAAATGCATTGTTTTCCTAATCTATAAGTATCATTATTTCATTTGAATAGCTCTATTACCTGATTCATTTTATTTTCTAAGTGATATTTCCTTATTGTAAAGTTTATAATTCAATGAAACACGTTTATAATTGAAATTGAATAATTTTAACTACTTATTAACAAAAATTTCGGATTTTCTATTTTCCGAACAAAATACTTATTTTTATATTTTTAAGTAAATATTAAGAAGCTTCAACAAATTTTCATTTTCGGTGTACTTACTATTTAAAACTCTCGATATTTTTAGAGTATCGAGCATCTCTAATTGTAAATACAGCTTGCCCCTGTGATCGGTCAAAGAAAGAATTGCTGGTGTCGGGGTCCTCGTTCCTCAGGGGCCGGGGTTATCGTTACCGATTCGTGGCGTGTTTTGCGCTCGCCAGCGCGTACACAGGACTGGAAATTCCGTGCGAGTCTCTCATCGTGCCGCGAGCACGAGGGGAGATGCATAGGCAGATTGTACGTAGATAGGCGTAGCGTGGGACGAGGTAGGTGGGGTCGGAGTAAGAACGCATAGTTGGCCGAATGCCGGCTACGCGTAGTCAATTGTGGCAAGCACTCGGTGGGCGCCGTTCAGAATGTGTCCTACCGACGCGCTTTTCAATTTACCTCCCCATCCCCCTTTCTATATCTTCGTGTAACGCGCGAGTAATAGTTTGCGCGGGGGCCCTCGCGATTACACAGCGAAGGCTTTTTAAGAATTTATGGTCCGTTTCGTGGCTTCTGTTTCGATAACAGCCTCCCTCTCTCCCTCTCTCTCTCTCTCTCTCTCTCTCTTCCCCTTTCTGGGCTTTTGACGCTCGAAACAACATTCCGAAAGGTCCGAGAAGCCGATGTTGCACCTATAAAAGATGGTTATCCCCTTCGTCTTTTTTCAAATTCCAACCTCATGCGAATTATATGAGAAAATTTCTATAAAAAATTGAATCGTTTCCTAATTACAAGGTCGAAAAATTAAAAAGTTATTAGCATAACCACTGATCCAACTCATGAACAAGGGTAACAGGGTGCAGAAGGAGGTATTTAGCATCCGAGTCCCGCGGGGACTCACGAGAAAAATTTCCGAAAATTGATATTCTTTAATTATAGTTATCTTTAATTGAGCTTAAGGCAACAAGAACAATCAAGAAACCACAGGCCAGATGGATTAAATACGATATATTTGTTTTTTAAATGTTTGAAATTTTTTAATTTTTTTAATTTTTTTAAGTCGAGTTGACGTTGCTACCCGACGGTCAAATTCGACAGCCTATACTTTGTCCACCCAGTATAAGTAAAATTTGAGAACAGGAGAGTTGAGGGTTCAGATTCGGAGCTCCTTAGCTCTAGAGAAGCTAACTGGATTGTTAGCGAAACGTTGGCCAAATATGTTGTCCACACGCGGTCCAGTAATAATAAATTGAATCACGTTGTTACCATTAATAAAAGTGTTACAATTGCTGTTTTCATCGATGTGAAGAATTTCTTTGATTCAATTTTAGAGAATGAGAGGAGTAATGAGATCGAATTGGCAACCGTTTGAGATCGCGAAATCGTGGAATATCAATGACCTGGAATTGGCGATTATTACTGGCGATTAAATACTTGGGCGTTCTCAATCATGAAATAGTACGGTCACGGTGGATTCTATTAGATTCGTGCTCCCAATTTAAAATCGTATCCGTACTCTTCCGAGCGTTGAAGTCGCTGGGTAGATTGTGGTATTAAAATTCTGCTCGATCAATTACCTAATCTCCCATTCGGTCATCGTCCGGAAATCTATCCACACGGACGCGAATCATCGTCTGGATAAAAGGAACTTTCCAAATCCGAGGATACGATCCCGAAATTCGAGTCTCATCTGCCGCTCATTTTTCATCCGAAATATCGATTCTAACAAGAAGAACGTAAATACGAAGTGAAAAATTTTCTACTTCCGTCTGTCCTAGTTTTTCCACCTCTTCAAAATGGAATGGAAAATGTCGAATATTATGCTTTAAGTTAATTCAACTGAACAATCAATTACATTTACGAGCTATGAATTTTTTAGATACATTTCGTTACTTTTAATTGCTATTTAAGGCTCTGTTCATATTTGTGACTTCTCGCTGAAAATTGGTCTATTTCCCTGATTCAATTTTCAAAATTGATACCCGAAACTCATCTCCCTCGAGCACATTCCTCTATAATTACGAGATTTTTAATAATCACGAGAAAAATGAGTAATTTTTTCAAAAACCGAGTTTTAATTACGTAAAGTTAAAAATTCTGCGACGCTAGCGACTTCGTTTATGAGAGATTCCTTTCGCGCTGGTACTGTATATCTCTTGCGGGCAGCTCGTCAAGAATCGGACGCACGAGCTTTCACTTGCTATCGCTTATCTGATTAAATTTCGACGAAGGCAACTCTCCCTTTACTCTCCCTTTATTTTCTCGACTGCTGCTGAACGAGAGGTAAAAAAAATAATTACACTGTATCGCTAAAGTATCCATATGATCAAAGTAGCGTCTGGAAATTAACGTAGGGAGTAATACGTCGAACGAAATTCCGCTCTCTTTCAAAGAAAATTCGCTTAAATGTGGATGCCGTGGGTGTTAGGGGTTTTGGTCTGCGTCTGTATGTGCGGACGCATTTGTACGTGCCAGTTTACAGATAAAGCCAAACCGAGATGCAATAGCTTTGTGAGTGGCACGTATAGGAGAGCGCCAGCCTCCGCAATACTACTGCTACTCTCTAACGGTGAAATATTTTTTTTTACCCCTCTGATTCCGAACGTCGAACGCGATACAAGGCAGCGCATTGCGACGACAGACACCGATCCTGATATTCACCCTTTGTAGGGATTATAACTTTGTGCATTAACGCGGGTACCCTCTAAAAGGAATACACCGAACAAATACGATTTGCTACGATCGAAAATTTCCCTGCATTCGACGATTTTTCGGATATTCGATGTGCCATTGACAGCTGACTTTTGTGCAATAGACTGGTTAAAGTATATGAATTCGTATCTGGGGAACTATATATCGAGTTGATATTTTCCTGTATAAGTGCCAACACTCGATCGTAGATATCCTTTCTAAAATTCGCTTCGGCTTTTGATTTAGTTGCAAAAATGTGAACAGAATATTTTTAATCTCGAAAATAATTTCGGGGTTCGTATCTACATCTCTTTTTTCAGACCACGAACGAGAAGGAAAAGATAAATATTTTTCATCAAACGTATTTTCGTTTAAACTCATGTGTTTTTATTTTTAAAAATTACCGTTACAGAAATTCTATTCTTCTTAAAAGGCGAAAATAAGTTTTCTTCTTCAGGTTTATCGATATAAAACATTTATTTCAAATTTTCGCAATTTATCATCATCGCCATTGTATTTTATTTATAATATTGTTATTAATTTCATTTCGTTATAAAATTTTTATTCGAATTTTGTCGTTAATGGGTCAAAGTAACTGATCGGTCACCACGAATTGACCAGAACCGTGGTTAAGAGCGATCAACGGACTGTTGCGGAGTCACGCATTCGGTTTTCATTATACCACTGGTGAAATACCGCACTTATAATAATTATCCTCATTTTATACGCGCCATTTATATTATACGTTGCATTCTATCAACTGCGTTGATCACATACATATTACGCATCGCGAAATGAGTTTCTTTTGCACTATCCTCCTACGTGCGTCATGATTATTTCGTCCTCCCATATCGTACTCGTCTTTCCCTTAATTACGTCTATTGTTGTCTACGTTTGTATCACGAGAGTATAATAGATCGAGATTATTCGCGTGATTGAACAATGACGGTGGGAATTTATTTCAGGAATTTTCTCGTAACAAACAACGAAATTCATACGTATATGCGTATGAATAACAAATAATAATAATAATAATAATAATGATAACAACAACAACGGTTATCGTACGAATATAATACCGGTATGTTTATCACAGTATAATGAAAAATATATATGAATTCAGTGCATTTCGGGGAAAATCGATGGATTATTCTCCAATCCTCACCTGTGATTTTTTCCTGGCTGAGGTAACAAAATCACAGCCAGTGACAAAAACTGTCCCGACGTGTTATCGGATTACACTAGAGTATGATGGATAAGTCGCTTCGATCTTCGCGGTAGAACTTCTTCGCGGGTTTATCTCTTCGGGTTTAGCTCTTCTTAGCATTATCACAATAGAAAAATCGCAATGGATTTACATTCTTATTGCTTTATATTGTTCGTTTAATTTAAAGTAACAAACTGTCATACAATTTATTTATCAGCTAATAAAGTACACATGGGACGTTAGTCACATACACATAATATGCTATCTGCACAAAATTGTCTATAATTTCATCAATACTATCAATTATTAATAATTTTTTCTTCAAAACAAAGTTATAGAATTTACAAAAAAGGGAAATGTCCAGTCCAGGAATGAATGAACAATTAAATTCAATTACCCTGTCGTTTGATATCTCAACATGATTATATATAGCACTTTGACAATATTTTACTATAAAATTTAACAATTACACAAAATCTATTTGCGCATAATCACAATTTAAAAATGTATAACTTTGTCACGTTATTTATGTGAAAAAATTGAATAGCACGTTGTTGTGGAATTTCAACAAAAACAAATTGTCTGAAGTCAATATAAAATTATAAATATGTTTATCTTTTTTACTATAGGACCTGTAGCATCCTATATTTTTCTTAAATTTTATTATTTTCAATCATTGCACCGGATTGACAAAGTTATAAAATATCTATTCGTAAATATTTTCGATTTATAACGGGAGTATTACGTAAAAACGAGTCGAATTTGTCTCCCATCCGAAGAGCAACAGGAAATAGAAAATTTGGCGTTTTCGATCGGAATAACAGCACTAATAGAGCCATTCTGTTCGGTGGAAAAGATAAGAGAGGACCGAACTCGAACACGAATCACTATTTGGGCGGGAGGAGCGAGTGGGGAGGGTCGCAAAAAACTAGAGAACGGGAATAGCGCGAGAGGTAGCGGAGCGAACGAGAGAGCCATTACCGGTGGAGGTATCATTTCGGTGTGTAAGGACCGCGGCTGGCTTTGTCGCGGCCCGAGTGCTCCAGAGGAAGGACGGAACGTGTCGCGTTATGGAGGGAAAAACTCTCGGTGATGGAGAGGAGCCGTTAACTTTGTCTAGACTTGACGCGGATCCGTGGATATGTATCACTCGTCGGAGGAAATGGTACACTCAGGGATCCGGTGTCCCATCTCGCTTTCGTACGCGCGAAATTTCGAATATTCAGAGCCCACCCTCTCCTAG
Source organism: Goniozus legneri (assembly GCA_003055095.1). Taxonomy (NCBI): domain Eukaryota; kingdom Metazoa; phylum Arthropoda; class Insecta; order Hymenoptera; family Bethylidae; genus Goniozus; species Goniozus legneri. Next base: position 22,838 of record NCVS01001583.1, on the reverse strand, counting down.
TATGTCATCGCTATGTGTTTGATTCTTGGGCTCGCGGGTTCGTGGAACAGTCGGCCGCGTGCCTCGAATAATTAATGCGCGTTCTTTATACGCCGAGGATACCGCTTCGAGAATTTTCCAGCAGTCTGGACCGAGATAAAGAATTCGATAAATTAACTAAATATTTATTCGAATATTCTGATGATTTGATGAAATCACTAAAGTAACATTTAATTGTGTATTTTGTTCATTTTAGTTGAACCGAATATTTGTTTAATTCAACAAATTTTGTTCTTCATAAAACCGTATGGGTAAATAAATATAAGGGAAAGTCGGGTAGCTTCGGACGGCGGGAAGCGCCGGACAACGACCAATTATATGTATCACATTCAGAATAATCATACCTACGGAGTTTTATTTTGTTTCTAACATGAAGAGGGAAACTGTACAGTATTTTATGGTTTTTAGATCATGTTTATTCTCTCAAATAACGTAACGTCCGACGCTACCCGCTGTCCGGGGCTGCCCGACTTTCCCCTATATATATATATATATGTAAACTTCATAGATGGTGTTCTAAAAAATTCAACATTATTCAATTATTCGGTATTTTGGTCTCATTGGGAAGGTTCGATAAGTTCTTTATCGAGAAGTATGCTTGGCAGAGAGTCGTCCTTGGGGATCGGGATTCCCAACGTATGGGCTTTTTATCGATTCGTAGAGAATTCGTATTCGAAGCTCCATTCGTGTGCAAGTAGCGTTCGCGATGTCCCTTATGATGCGATAAATGTATACAGTGTCGTTCGGAAGTTTACTAATCTACTTCCTTTAGTAATATTCGTACACGAATTTCTTTTGAAACTTTTCTTTTTCTTTTTTAAAACTTTTGTTTTAATATATCTGTTATGAGTACTTCTAAAAAAAAAAAAAAAAAAAATTGCAAGAAAAATTTTTTAGTGAGAAATAAAAATATCCCGAGATAAGTTTTATGTCTCTACAGATAGTTTCTGAAATTGAATTCTTATGAATTTTTATATACTGTATTTCCGAATAAATTTTGATATACATTCTTAAAATAATTTTTAAACGGAGGAAAATTCTAAGCTCGTGATTGATGGATCAAATTTGATTTAAAATTTTGAGCGTTACCGTATGAACGTATACTGTGCACAGCTTACGTCAGGTTTTATACTCATGTAAATATTACGGGTATGCTATATATATTATATGTATAAGTCTCGGCGTGGCGGCGTTTGCCGTGAGGTAGCTCATAACTCGTTAATGTCTATCGCTTGCACACCGGTGCTAATTGTTTCGCGCGAGATGAGGTTTTAATTAGACGCGACGTTTGAGGAGGAAACCATGACCCTCTGAAATTAAATTTTTGTGTATTAGTTCGAAGGATCTATTCGCAGAATACCCATTATACCCGTCTCGGTGTCGTGTGACCAATCGATAATATTATTGTTAATAATATCGATTGTAATTGCCTATTAGCCTCCAACTTCGCATCGCATGTTGCTCGACTACTTTCACCCCTTCCATCTACGCGAAATGTCGTAACACGAGTAGATAATTCATCTACATTTTTTTGGACCTGGAAAAGAAATATGGGAAATAACCGAATTCGATCCAGCATCGTATTTTTGTTTCGAAAATTCGAGGAATTTATGAAACACTGGTAGGGAAAAAGAATCAACTCGTTCCAGTCTAGCTCTGGTTTCGTTCATGTTATCAAAATAGTTCCGCGGCGAGAATGAAAATCGAGAATTCGTCCTTGCTATTCTCTCGATTATATTTATTTTGTCAGAATAACATTACATCTGCTGCGACCGGATTTACTATTTCTTGAAAATAGCATATTGGTTGTAGTAACTAAATCTTCGTTTGAACATTACCGAAAAAAAAATATTTTATTTAACCCTTTCGCTACGGTGGGCCTTACCGCGGAGTACCTCGTTTAGAACGGAGCGCCGTACCAAAAGTGGACTTTTTTTTGGGGGGGGATTTTTAAATTCTTAGATTTTTGGATTGTTGGATTATTGGATTATAGTTTGGTTTGGTTTGGATTGTTGGAATTTTGGATTTTTGAATTTTTGGAGCGGGTGACTATATGCAGTCACCCGTCGTGTATAGGTGGCATCTTGTTCCGTAGTACGGAAAGGGTTAATGGAATGAACGAAATATATACGTGCACGTACATAAAAATTTTTTTACAATAACAGAAATTTTCCCAATCATCTCATTTTTGACATCGAATGGATATTCAAATTCGATTACCTAACCGTACACTAAAAAAAATTTTTGTTGAATGTACTTAACATTCATTTTCATACGTTCTGATAAAAATTTAATTCGATACAATGAATCATTGTTTAAAATAACTAAATATTAGATTAAATGAAATTGTTATGTTAAACAATTATTATTTTTAGCGAATTAAATATTTATTTCAAATAAATATTGAGTATATTCAACAAAATTTTGATTACAGCGCAGCGTGAGGAAAATGAGCAATACTTTTGCGGCCGTCTAAATAGATAAATAAAAAGTAACTGAATTTAAAGAGCGCAAGTGGCGCGTGTTCGCACGAAATTCTCGAGCTTGCGCGTATTAACGCGTTCTCTTTTGCAACATCGGCTTCATTGACTGAATATTTTACCGAAACGAGCGTCGTCCGTCGCGCCTTCCGCATTCAAATCGAGTGCGCCTGGAGTCGTTCGGGGCTCGCATCGCCAGCGAGAGTCAACCCGAAGAAGGTTAGGAAACGCAAAGGGGAGAGCTCGCGGACTCGCGTATATTCGTTAACCGCTAACTTCGTTCGCAACGGCGACTAACGAGACGCCACCTACCTAAAGAAGTGAGAGGAGCTTTCAAAGACGAACTAAGAAAGTCTTCGATCATCCGTGCGAGAGTAACGCATCAGAATGGGTTCATACGTTGAGTAGAATAAGTTTTAAATTCTCTCTCTCTCTCTTTCAACTGAAGCAGTCTGAAACCTTAGAGGCATTCAATTTTTTTGCATCTCAAATTTTTGTATTCTATATAATAGAAGAATATTTTAGAATGCTGTAGAAATAAATTTTTTTAGAATTATAATTTTTCTTATTAGAAAATTTATGTCGAAGAGATTTAATGGCAGTCGGGTAGAATCAGAAATGATTTATAGCTATATCGATTCGAATTTTTCAAATTTCATCTAATCTCAATTCCTAAAATCTAAACGACCCACACGAGTACGCGACACCAAATTCTTGGTCTTGTATCCTAACCAAAACCGCGGAACCAAAGTTTTGGGCGAACGAGTTCGAGTTACGCCACGTGACTCCTGTCCTATATGTAGAGCATATCGATGGCCGAGCGATATAGCTCTCTCTCTCTCCCTCTCTCTCACTCTTTCTCTCGCTTCTCGTTTTTATCCACCCGAGATGGAGGAAGAAGAGGATTCGCGAATTCGAGGATGAAACGAAATTGGATTTCCATATTGTCCCAACTTGATATGGGCGAAGGTCGACCGCAAGTTCCCTCTTCCGGGATTTCGTCGGTCGAGCGATAATATTTGCGTTATACGAAAATTTTTGGTCACTTTATTTGCAATAAACCTCAATTTCTTACACTGTGGCATTAAATCGATTATAGAAAAGAGACTTTGGTTTTATCTTCCTGGAACGCTTCTTTCGAAGCATGCGAAGCATTCTTTCCTCGAAATGCGGATTCGCAAGATCGCAAGTGGGAAGAGAATGCGAGAATTGAGATATCGGTGCTACCTTCGTGCCCGAAAATTCAATATTATGTGATGTACTATACATATATGTTCTATGTATATACTGTATATACAAGAATCCAAGAATCGAACAACGCCACGTGCAACGGTGCATAGATAATGCGAGTAAATGAAGAAACGCTTTGCGCTCGAGCGAACATGAATTTTCTGATTACATCCATCTCCTTATTCAAATTTCGTGGAACATAACTAGTGACAACGTCGAACTTATTAGGTAACTTTATAGAAATTGTTTTTTTATTTTCGTATACTATAGAGATTAAAAATAATCGATACATTTTGAATGATCTAAATATTTACTAATTGAAATAATTTAAGGAACGCTCGTCATTTTCAAATGGATATAATTCGACTGAAAATGAATCAAGAAGATGATCATTTTAAGGAGAAAGATTCAAGTTTTAAAATGATGACTCTATACACTGGATTTGTTCACTTTTAGCCAAGATACAGTCGTTCGAAAATGATAACTGTCCCCTTGACTTCTTTGAGAAGTTCACTCAAGTTGCCTAAATATTTTCCGTCTTCAGCGACCTTGAAAACCTCTCGTTTTGAATTTATATGAAAATAACTTTCCACCACGCTGAAAGTACCCGATTGGCCTTGACAAGAGGAATCAACGACAATCGCGATCCCGATGCGAAACAATTTCCTGGCGTATTGAGCGATTATTCACGTAGAAATAAATGAGAAAAACAAACGCACCGATATAATCAGCCGGAAAATTACCCGCGATGATTAGTTTATTTCACAGCGACGCGGAGATTGCGAAATACTTGGTAAGAGGAGGAAAACAAGACTCCGTCGTGACGCGCATCAGCTCGTGCGTCCCGCGTAGGACAAAATACCGTTCGAACTTTGTACACGGCTCTACGGTACGACGAAAGTAGACGCGAATCTTCCTTGTCGTATATAAGCTCCCCGTTATGCATATAGCACACGTACACGAATACACGAATACACGTATATTGTGTGTACACTGGGAGATGCATTCAGGCTGCATCAGGATGCATAGGCCAAACGAATGACCCGGAGCGTCGCGTATAAGCCTCCGGATCTTCCTCGAGGATCACGACGGGACAATAAGCGTGAGGGAGATGGGAGGGGAGACTACGATGCGCGATAATATGTCGGGCGCGTGGCTCTCGGCATTTTAAAACGTAAACCAGCCCCGTGTGTATCAGCCGTATGACTACGCGACGTGCGATGATCCCATGCTGATCCTCGCAGTTCCAACCTTGCGTTATACGAGAGCTCGTCTCTGTGAGATTTAGTCAATTTTTCTCAGTCTCCCTCGCGCTCTTTATCTTTCTCCCTGCCCATTCGTCGCGGATGACTGCGATATTAGCGATAATTAAAAATAATCGTGGGCAAAAAGAGGAAATTTCATGCTCGGCAATCTCCAGGCTTTAAAAATACTTTTATCGGTTTATCGTCCGAGGGAATATCTCCATTTTTCCTCTCTTTTTCGTGAAAAACTATTTAACGCGGTTTAATTCTTTTTTCTTCTTTTTTATCGCCCGCTAATTCGCCCTGCGAGAGGGAGAGACAAAGAGGAAGAAAGCGCATCGTCAATTTTTCGAAAACTCCTCCCTTCTCCTCGGCTGTAGGTACGAACGAGTGGACAGAACTTCTTCTACCACCCGATAGGAAAAGTTTAGCCTTGAGTTAGACGAAATAGCCACAAACTCTATTACTCAATGTACAGAGCGTTCCAAAATTACCATGAATCTTTTAGTCTCTAAAAACAATGTTGGATTTTGCAAAAGAAATCTTTTTTATGTGAGTAGTGACAGACCTTGTTTGGTTAGTGAGAATTTGTAACAAAATTCGTAAATTTACTGTAAACGTAGGCAAAACGGATTATTGTTTAAAATAATTGCAGACTAAACATTATTTTACTTGAAACACCCTGTACATGTATCTCAAGCTCTTTTTTGTTCTTATGACTCGACTGTCTTCGCCTTTTCTCCCTTCCTCTTCAGCCTTTGGCACATTGTCAATATTGCGGGAGACCTCCGAGGAAAAAAATGAACGTGCGGGAATTGCAAAAAGTATTACTCCACATCGGGTTGAAAAGATAGAGAGGAAGAGAGAGAGAGAGAGAGAGAGAGAGAGAGGAGAAGAGTTTTAAATCCATTATATATAAGCTAAAAATTTTCCGATATGGGTATAATGTATTCACGGTACTGTATCTTCGCATCGTCAATCCTCTTACCGCCTCGGAGTGTTTCGCGTTGGGTGCGAAAACGAAATCGCGAATGAGAGGGGAGGGGAGGGGAGGGGAGAGGGTTCGAATCGGTTGTCCGGGAAGTCGTCGAGTAGGCGCCGAGCGTCAGGCGTAATCATGGCGTAAAATTCACCCATGCGGGGTTTGAATGAAACGGCATTTTTACAGAAATCCCAGTGAGTGTGATTCGAGAAAAATTCTCGCGGGAGAACCGAAAATCGAGATATTTATAATCCCGGATGAAGTTTCTATCCTTCTCTTTTTTGTCTCGATAATTTTAATCCATGTTTTTAATCTCGAGTTCGTTCCTTCTTTGTGTACCTCCTCCCCCCTCCTATATCTCGGCTCCTCCTCCCCTGCCTTCATATTTCGCCGCACCAGAGTAAGCCCGAGGTCAAGGATAATGAAATTTATCAACACCGAGCTCGTCTTCCGCTTCCAGAGTCAACTCGGGCCAAAGTAAAACATCCTGGGACTCGGTATATACCTAGTCGGACACTTTTCATTGAATTACCCAACAGAGAATCGGGAAGCGGAATCCGTAGTTCCGCGTTACGCCGCTATAACCGAACGAGCGGCAATTAGTCGCTCGAGGGTGCGAAGAAAGCCACATCGCTCCTGGTGATCGATGTGGAAGTCCTCCTCGTTCGTGCAAAACTCCTCGTGGGAAAAAAATTAACGCGACGAGCGAGAACTCTTTTTACCTTTCGCTAGTTTCCAGCTGTGTTACCCGCTATTTCGCCAAACGAGAATTAGCGCTTTTTTCCAAAAAAAATTTTTTAACCAACTCCGAAGGTAATGAAATTTTCATTGTGCATCGAGAAAAAAATTGTTTAATGGTTGAACATTTAGTTAAGCACATAGAGTATTTCGCGAAGAGAAAATAGAATTTTTCTCAGGACAAAGGATTCGATTTGCTACTCTCGTTTAATGATTATTTTCATAAAAATTTCCCGAAAAAATATCTTTCTCAGAATTAAAACAATTAATAGACTTAATAAATATTTTTTATTAGTTCCTCTTTGTTCGAGTTGAAAATTGTTCAATTGAAGTACCTATCGAAATGAGCATTGCGTACGAGTTTTTTTTTTCTCATACCAAAATTTCATTCGCACCAAACAATCCAAGAATTTAATTTCGAAATACCAAACACGGAATATTTTCAATTTTCATTTATCTCGATCAACAAGTTTATTTCTAGACTTAGGTCCGATTGTCCCTATCACGCGGTAGACTTGCGGTTCCCGGTTTCGCACTTTCCTTGATTAGTCAGCTGGACGCGCTCTTGGGTGTGCAGGGGCCGGATGCTGTACCACGGAGTATCGTTAGCGGGAAGGATGTGGATTGGCTTGAGATCATCGACTAGTGGGGGAGCCGATAGAGTCACGAGGAAGAAGGAGAACTGCAAAACGCGCGAACTAAGAAACGAGTCGCGAATCGCTGGATGAATATCGACGTCTCTCCAGAATTCTCGACAGTCTCGATTTGGAATTCCAAGCGTTGCGTGCGTTACCCTCTTTCCGAATAACCGAAAAAAAATCGCTCGAATCTCGTGCATGTAGGCGCGCTGTTTCCAATCGAGTCGTTCGCGAGACCGAACGATATTTGTATCGCTCAACGTGATTTTTTCGACGCCAACAGCAGAGCCTGCCAGGCTGTGACGTGTGTACGTTTATTTATTTTTTTTTTGCTTTGCTCGTACCGCAAGCAATTGCTGTACGCTCATTGGCTGTTTTTCGCGAACTCTGAAAGGTGAAATATCGCGGCCTCTCTTCATCTACATTCTGAGGTTAGATGGTTTCTATTCTTTTTTTTTTTTCTTTAGCACTACCTATATCCCCTTTCTTTTCATTTTTCCAAGGTGTATAACCGTATTCCAGCTTTTTCCGTTATCCCTAAGTTACCGTACGTTTACATTGCGAGTTTTTATATCTACTCGTAAATGAAAGATGCATGATCTTTCAAGATCGATCTAGCATGTAATATCTACCTATAAAAATAATTTGAATTTTCCTTAAAACTTCGAAATTGAAAACTATATTTTTGAATATATATAGACCCATATAAATCCTAGAATATAAAATGAGAAAAAAAATCAATTTCATAATATTGAAATTGTACAATTTTGAGAGATTGAAAACTTTTTTTTTTTGACAGACATATTTGTATTAATGTAAAATGGAAACCATTGATATTCTGATTATTGCGTTATCTGATTCGGTAATAAAAATTTTCAGGAGGAAAAATATTGTCTTTGATGTGAGAAAATTGACCTCGACATCATATATTACATATAAATATTTACATACACATTTGTTTTTATATACATATAATAACAATACAGAACGGATGTAATAAAATACCGGGTATTAATTTACTCCGAACGGGCAGATACTTCCGCATATACATAGTTTATCATAAAACAATGATAGCCAGTGCAAGGTAGTGCAGTTAATAATCGACGAGAAGTGGAGGTGCATGTACAGATGTACATATATATATACTCACAAACTCGGCCGTTACATCGACGATATCCGTGCAAACCCACGGAAAGTGTTTTCTTTCGATCGACCTCGTTTCCCGACCCTTCTCGTCCTGCTCTTTCTCTCTATCAACCCAAGCGACATTATTCTCAACGTGCTCACGTACAAAACGTAGAACCAAGCGTCGAAAGATAAACTCCCCATCCATTGGGCACAAGCGGAATCGCAGCCAATCCACCCTTTTCTCAAAACAGCTCGCGAGATTTTATCAATTTTTATGTGTATACATATATTTCTGTTAGACAAATTTCTGTGTATTACTTGTGAAAAAAAATTCATGAAGCTTTCACATTTTTATTGCCATGAAGGAAGAAAGCTAAGTAATTTGTTTTTTCAAAAAAATAGGATTTTTTAAAATGAATTCCAAGTACGAAATTAATGATTCTATCAACTTTTATTATTATATCTTAATATTGCGAGATTTTTCAAATAAATTAGTACGCAGTCCCTGTATTTTGATATATGAAAAAAGAAAAGACGAAATCTTTTATCTTATCAATTACATATTTTTCTTCTGAGAAAACTCCTGATACCCAAATCAGTATTCTGGTTAATGAAAAAGGAGGAAAAAATTGGAGAAAACGACGATACAAACGACGATCATCTCTTCTCATGAGATACGTCGAACCCTCGAAACGAGCACAAGCTGCGTCGAGTGGTACGCGATATATATGTGTATATAGTATATACACTTAGGTATATATAAACCTATAGAAACAAAAACGGCATCGGATCTCATACGCCCCAGGATATACGACGATTGCGCGATTTCGAGGCTCGTCGTACACGTACAGTACTGTTCGTAAAAATTTTTTCTTCTCCGTCGGGGCAAACTTAATAAGCTCGGCCCAATATCCTCGTTTTCAAGCGTCTCTGCGTAATCGAAAAAAAAAATTTTCGCAAAAATACAATCTAGATGAAAAATAAATATACGTTCTCGATATATCGATTTGATATTACGAGCAAATTAGTTTGATTTGATTCGTGGAAATTTTGCATATATAGTACGTATTGAGGTATGGAATGAATTAATACATACACGGTGTTCCGGTTGGACTCGCTGCGGTATTAAAAAATACATATAGACAGGAATTTCCTATTTATATTTCCATTCATGTTTGATGCCATATATTAATTTTAGATATTAAAATTACGTATTAAATCGTGTTGAATTCGGTTATTTCTTTATGAAATAACTTTTTAATATCTCGAATCCAACAAATAAAATAATACCTATACCGTTCCCAATTTTTAGATTTACATTGTAAATACTGTACGGTTAAACTGACGCACTGTGCAAACGCATATATGGAGCAGAAAATAGTGGAACAATCGGTGAACCGCAGCGGTAACGAGCATCTCACCCTCCCGGGGATCAACCCGTTAACTTTGGCCGATTTCACGCGTCCGCAATTGTCATCACGTACGAGATTCCTACGATTACTCACCCTTCGCATAGCTCGATCGCCTTTCCAGTTCTAGCGGCTGAATTACACCTCGTTCTCACGTATCGTCGATAAATATCGAGAATACTTCTCTCTTTAACGCAATAAATGATTTTCCGGCATGCATTGGTATACGGCACTGTTCGACGGGCAAATAAAATTCGAATGGAAATTTCAATTTCATTGTTTTTGATTTTCTTTGTACGGAATTAAATTCTTTTCGAATTAGAGAAGAATTAATTTCATTTTTACAGCATTGCAGTAAATTACTCAAAATTGAACAATTTTTCAGAATATCTCGAATATTTGGAATTTCGATCAATTTGGATTTCGTGAATTTAAATAAATTTCAACCTAATTACGACATTTAATCTTAATTCGATTTTCATTGCGCAATAATTATGTGTGATTCGTTCAATTCTATTAGGCTCAATATATTAATCTGAATCATGATTAGGTAACTATTCCTGTAATTTGAAGTCTAGTACTCCTTGATTTAGAAATTAGTGAAATTCATATTTGATTCATACGACCGAAATTAATATTATAAGACTGGCCTGATTTCAATTTCAGGTATCCGAAACCGGATCCAGTAGCGAACTAATCAGGCCGGCATCGGATCCCGTCTCGAGCTAAAAACGAGCTTATTTTTCGAATCGTTCTCGACGCGTAATCGCTAGAGCCGAAGGTTAAACGAAGGGGAAGAAAATCGAAGGTACCTTAGTGGGCGGATCGATGAGACTGTGTCTTATCTGTTTATCGCGTTAAACGCCCTCGACGTATATAATTCGCGCGCTCGCGACGCGCACAAAGGGGTTATAAAAATCCGACGGGGCTTGCGCAGGAACACGGCGCGCATATTACTCGCGAAATACTACTGATCAACGAGCCTCACAGCCAGTATTTTTCGTGTGAACGAGATCTCGTGAGGTTCGCTAAAAAGAGGAGAGAACTATAACATCGATCATAGCCACGAGAACGAGTGAGAGAGAGTGAAGAGGGAAAAAGCGAGGTCGATCAGGTATTCGAAAGTTCTTCATCCCGTATTCGCTTGGTTATCCCGGCACGTGTATCCCGATCGAGTGCGCCCCTAGACGAGTTTTATTGCGTTTATACATATATATACACGTTGCATTCACTTCGTTAACCACCCCGCCCCTTTAACGCAAAACGTAACGACGGAATTTGCATTCCGGCCACTTGATTATTTCGTGTTCGATACGGTGCACCGCGAATATCGATAAGCGAGCGAAGCTGAGAGAGTGAGAGAGAGAGAGAGAGAGAGAGGTGAGGGAGGGTTAACTTTTGTCGACGCTGCAAGATTCGTCATTATACTCGTTCAGAATTTTTCCTACCTAGTTTTTTTTATCGGTTACCGATTACCGCAGCTCTCGATGCAGACTAACTAACCATTGGAATGAAGAATTAGAGAAAATGAGAAACGCTCAGATTTTTCGAACAATAACACGAGAGGGAAAGTTTTACTAAGCAGCTCTCCTCTTCTTTAATCATTTAGATACACATTTCGTTACATACATGTGATATTTCATTGCTTGAACGATTAAATATTTGACTGACGATAGAGATTTCGTGGATTTTATTTTAAAAAGTATAAAAAAATAATAATTACATGTAACTTTTAGTTAATTGTCAATAATAAACTACTCAAAAATACTCATTCATTTCTATTCATTTTCAACTGGTTTCCATTGTAACTCGATGAGTTGTATAATGTAGTTGAAATTTAATACAACTCGAACCGGAAGTAAAATTCAAACAGCAGATTTCTCTCAGTGCACATTCAGAGCAAATTATCTAGAAGTGTTATTAAGTGCGCGAGATTGCGTGTAATTGAATGCGTGAATCGAGAGGGTTGCAGTAGAACTGTTTATTAAATTTTTGCCGGTTCGAGTATGAGTGACTCTTCAATTTTCTGGGCCAATTAACTCCTCGAGACAATGCATCCAAAATTGTTCTTCGCCGATTACTCGATCTAATCCCAAGGATTTCCTCGTATCTGATTATAAGTTTCACCCTATCAACGCCTGGCTGTCGCGTCAACTACCTTCAAAGTAATTTCGAACAATGCGAAGCCGCATTTGATCGTATTCTCACTGAAATTTTATTGTTAGCTTATTTGAATAATTCCTAAGGGGGCAGAATCTATTATTAAACACTATTTATTATTCGTTCGCATATATTCTTGTATTTTTTCATGTTTTTTTTTTTTTTTTTTAATTTCTTCATTCCATTTCGTTCCAATGCGAATCTAATTGAGATAGTAACGATAAAGTGAAAAAATAAAGAGAGAATAAAATTAGTCTCTTCCCGAGAGTAATAAGCGCGAAACGTTCCGGTGGAATCGAGAATTGAACACGGTTATCGCTCGTGAAACCGAGGAAGCGGAATTCACCCTTCGGCCGTTACGATTGCGTTATAGCACTTAAGAGACGCGCTCTCGATGTTGTACCTGAGCTCTTCCTACGGTGAATTTTAAAATCCAGCCCTTCTTGGAACTCGTTACGCGAGCTCGACTATAATGGCCAGGTGGCGCGGGTTTCTATTGTCCCCCAAGACTGTATACTCGTCGTATCTTGAAATTTTTGCGACTGGGTTACCATAGGCAATTATCCGAGACGAAATTCAACTCTCGAACTCGAAATTCAAAACGTCTACGCTCGTTGCTCGCGATTTCTCTTCGACATCATGAAAAATGGAGTTGAAATTAGATTATTCCAAGTCGAATTTTCCGAGAGTTAGAATTCGTTGAAAGGTGTACGCAAGTTGAATCGAGTTTCTAAAGATAATCAGTCAAGATTGTACAATGTTTATTATTCTATGAAAACTGGAATAAATCTTGATATAAATACGTGCTTGAATCAGGAAATTGAAAATTCGTAGCAATATATTGTTATGCAACAAATTTATATTGCTTGGAAAAATCAAATACAACTCGATTTTGTCAATATTGATTATAGAATAAATTTTCAGTTTCTGAGGTTAATCTTAGATTATTAAATTTGATTAAATAAATTTTAATGTGTACAACTTTCCAACTTTTGAACAAAGGTATTAAATAATCAAGAGAAACTATCTGAATTAAGGAATGAGAATTACATTCACATATGACTCCTAAACACAAACCAAACACACAGTCACTTCATACGTACAACAAAATTATAAATTCAAAATATATCCAACAGGATGTTGACACAATTTATATCAGATATTAGACTATTAAGATAATGAACGAATCTTAAAATCTAGATTTCTCACCACGAAGGATTAATCCATTCGTACTTTAAACTGATTTCCAAGAGTTTGCAATTCCCAAATAGATTTAAGAGAGTCAAAAAAAGTCCGAAAGCTATAACGAAGTTTCGCGAGGTGTCAGCTAAGTCTTCCGAGTTAAGTCCCCGAATTAAGAGGACCGGACGAGAAGAGGGGGAGAGCGCGAATTAATTTCTCGATTCGCACCGATCGTCCACGACTGGAGATAGCGAGACGGACAGAAGAGCCCCGTTAAAGGCTTCTCGAGATTCCAGGTTCGAAGTTCATTCCCGCGTCTAACGGCAAAGGGAGAAGGGCGATAGCGTGAAGGGTCGAGAGTGAGTTCATAACGAAGTGCTCCAACTACGACTGCGATTCGAGTTACAGGAGAGAATCCGAAGATCCTCTTACGTTGCTAACGTACCGCTTCGCTCATTGAAAATGGCAATTCGCTATTGTCTCCGTTCTTTTTCGTTTCGTTTTATAGACACTCGCGAAACCCGAGAATCTCTCCCCCGTCGAGTTTACAAACCAAGCCGAGCCACGTTGAAAAATCGCTCAGCTCTCTACGTCATCTGTTCTCCCGAGAAGTTTCATATTTTTTTTTATCTCGCTCTCTTGAGGGTCGCAAGTCGCGAATCGAATCGCCGATTTCCGTCGGCGTGGACCCATCCTGTTCCTCCTCTCTCCCTTTCTCCCCCTCCCTCCCTCCCTTCCCTCTCTCTCTCTCTCTCTCTCTCTCTCTCTCTCTCTCTCTCTTGTTTTTATTCGACATCACGCCGAGAGCAGACGACGAAATGTAATTTAAATCGAGTCGACCGACAGCCGAAAGAATCGTCCGTCCTCCCACACCGCTCTAGGAAGTGTCAGGCACCGATCGAACGTGACGGTTTAACGAGAATCCGATCTCGCAATGAGCTTGGCTCCGAACTCGAGTCCTGTTATACGCGCACGGACAGAGAAAAAATTGTTATATTATTCAACACCGGGGATAATATTGCTGAAATTTTTTACCCAAGCCCTCCTACACCGCTATGTAGTGACGTAATTATGGAGGATAGCTTTCGAGGGAGTCGCAAGATTTCGATTTCGATCTGGTAATCACTATTCGCATTTTGATGATGTTATTTCTCAAATCATACTAAATTTATACGTCAGCATCGTCAGGGGTTAATTTAGAGCAACTTCACACTATAAATAAAATTTCGTTGAATATACTCAATACTCGTTTGCATAAAATAAATATTTAAACTAAATATTTGATTTACTTGACAAAATAATTGTTCAAATTGTAGATGCTAATTTCATTTGAACTAATATTTAATAATTTTGAACAATGATTCATTTTATCGAATTGAATATTCATTGGAACGAATATGTAAATAAATATTGAGTACATTTAACAACATTTTTTTTAGTACATGAACAGGGCTCTTCAGTTAGTAGCATTACTTTCCTAACTTAACCAATTTTTTTTTTCATCATCTTTACAGAGAAGTTTAGAGCATTCTTTTTGAGTTTATCGATTCGATTTTTATATTCGATCACAATCGAGTTACCCAGGGATATCCAATATTCGGACCGATAACGATCCGCACGCGTGAGTTTCTATCAAACGTACATCAAGGTTGGAAAAAACGTGTCATAAATACGGGGATGGTAGATTCCTTCAAAACGTGAGAGAGTTTCATATTTCTATCATATCATAAGCAGTCAGACATTTTATAATTCAACATAACTTATTCCCTTCACCGAGACGAATACACGCGGTATCTAAAAAATAATGAACGTCTTCTAATTCGTTGATATGGTTCACTGAATTTCAATATGAAATTTTCCTTCCCACTCGATATCCAATTTACCGATTCCGAGTTATTCAAATTTTTCAATATTTCAAGCCCAGTAAACGTGATTCTCTTTAATTTCATAATTCAATCTCATTCTATCGTTTGATTTAAGGATAGTAAATCTCTAGTGCAAAAAATCGCGTCTGATTAATTTATGAAAAACTGGAGTAACTCTGAAAGTTCGTACCTTTCGAAAAAATAAAGAACATTTCTGTTCTCAGTTTCATGATCTTTCTACTGTGATATTCCCAAGACACGCTATACAACAGCTCGCAACGTTCAGTGCTCGAAGGGCTATTTATCATTCGATATAGGAAAACGAAACAGGAAGACGCGAAAAATAAACTTTTCTCTTGTGAGCAAATTATCAGGGCGAATTGACGCGTTTCTTCTACATCGCTACCTGGTTCGGGTTGGAGGGGGCGTAAGTGCCTCTTTTACAGAAGATATACGTGCCTTGTTGGCGTTCGTTATTACGGTTTCGCATAAGTTATTACCTTGTACCAACGAACGCACTGATGTCACTGACAAGTTAACCGTACTTTACGCTCCCGCGAGGACCCGCTTTTCTCCCCACAGAAAAAAGGAATTGCAATTTGGTTTCCAAGAAAGAGAGAAAGAGAGAGAGAGAGAGAGAGAGAGAAATGAATGAACAAAAGAGAGAGAAAGAGTATGTCTCCTGAAACACACGATATAGGATGAATAATACAAAAGAAATGCCAGGGCCTCTACAGTGTTATAGTTACATGCAGATGCGCGTAGGAAAATTTCCCGAAAACGACGGCGCGACACGCTCGACGTAATTTACGATGTTGCGAGATATACGTAGGGAATTTTTTATTCAATACTTAGACGCAACACACGTTAGCGAGGCAGTTCTCGTTCCTCGCTCTATTATACTCCTAATGTCCTTAAATATTCAATCCCTTTGAGTATGAGACGCCGTATGGGAGAGTAAAAAAATTAGCGTATCAAGTCCTCTTTCGAAATTCGCCTCTCCCTTTTCCTCTCGTCTCGCAACCCTCCCTCTCCTCTCCCCACCCGCCTCTCTCTCTCTCTCTCTTTCTCTCTTGTATCCTCGTCGAAAATTGCAAAAAGATAGTCGATCGAGCTCGAATTTTTCAAACACTCCCCTAATAAATATGCAAAGCAGTGTTCTGTACGTCGGTCTCGGCCCTGACCGCATGTGTTTCTTTTTTTTCCTCTCCCTCTCTCTCTCTCTCTCTCTCATCCTATGGGTTTATAATCGAGCCCTTTTTTCTCTCTGATCGAAGGTACGGATCGCCAGAAATTGAGAGAGGCACGCGAATACGTTGCGATAACCGTGCATGCGGGAATTTTGGGCGACACGCTGAAACTTTATTCGCTGAGCGGTTACAACGAGAAACACGCGCTCCGCTTTATGGTTATGTTCTCCCGCGAGTTCGTACCTGGCTTGCCTCATCGCGATGTAACACAACTTCGCGAAACTATATAGTGTGCTCTCTGTGACGCAGTACGGGAAGAAAAATTCTCATACTCCGAGATAAGTTGATAATTTTTATATGAACGATTTTCAAAAATTGTGTAGAAATGTTGAAATTAATGACATTCTCACTGTATTTTATCAGGGGTGGATAAATACTACTCAAAAAAATTAAGTAGATATACATCATTTTCATACTATCATAATTCAACTAAAAATGATTGAATCGAATTAAGCAGACGATTATTTTAAAGAGAATAATTCACATTTTAAAATAACCACACGATCGATTGGATTTGACAATTTTTAACCAAAATACAGTTGTTTGGAAAAGACAACTATTCCCTTAATATTTTGCGATTAGATCTCATACTAGTAGATTATGTAGGTAAATACAAATAAAAACTAAAAATACAAATTCTTATAAATAAATCTTTGTTTCGTAATTTAAAAAATTATTTACGTGTATTCTTGATTCTCGTTCATTTTGAATCTGCACTACTTGATATACGATTGAGCAAATGTTGCAAACAAGGCGCGGAAGAAACTGAATCCACTTCTGCTTCCATCCACCCAGAGCGAATTTATATCTTTCGCGAGAAAAGGCTTTTTCCTCATAGTTTTTCTCGGGTTTCACTCGGAACGATCTATTCGTCCATCTAGAAGCTAGACCACCTGTGGCTGTCCGGTCAATCTCGTACAGACGGTTTTTCTTCGGGCGACGAACACGGCTAGCACATTAACCTGACATTTTTTTAACCTATCCTTTCAGACGCGACAGAGCAGCGGGGCAGCGAGCAGCAGCGGCGCCGAGGAAACGGTCACCGGGAATTGTTCACCGCGTATGCCAACGATGACAATGACGTCGACCTCCACGACTCACACATCGCGCGCTACGATCACCGTAGCCGCGGTGAATCGCGACCCGACGACGACGACGTCCACATCGAGGTTAGCCTCGTCGACGGCCGGAAGTGCTGGGGAGCCAGTCAGGCACACGACGAACGTTCTCTTCACTTTGCCCGCTGAGCCGGTCAGACCGGCACCCAAGTCCACCAACGCCACGACCAATATCTCCAAGTCCCAGATGAAAGGTATATCGAGAAATTATTTATTGCTTGAATACACTTGTGAAAAATTTCTGAGGGATTTTTAAAAGAACACGTGTTAAAAGTTTTATTGTATTTTCGCAGTATAGTTTTTGAATTTTCAAGTACGTATTTCTTGAATTCACAAAACTCATACACGAACTTTAAAAAATAAATTATGAAAAACTAATATTGATGAAAAATGAACTATAATAGTCAAATAATAAATATTAGAGTGAATACTACATTTCCCGAATACAAACACATGACTGATTGCGTAATTTTTAAATCTCACATCATTTCACAGTGTGATGTAAAAGCAATCGTCTGAGTGAAAATTTCGCAATATCAATACTACCGATCGATTTCAATTTAAATCTGAAAAATCCTTAAACTCGACGAGATTTAATGACCTCTGTTGATAGTTTTCCCGGTTACGACATATCGCCCAGAGCTCGCTCGAGCGTTAATTGGTAATGACAATATATATACTGTACACGTTTGTCGCACGACGCCTCGTTATTCGACTCGATTCCTCTATTTACCACGCCGTTCGGTTTTAATGGAAATCGATATCCCCTTCCTACGTGAACTTTTTTCATTTTTATTATTATCATTTTTCCTCACAGCCTTTGACTACGTGTTCTCTCCCTCTCTCTCTCTTTCTTTCTCGTTACTTTTTCTCGATTGACTCTGAATTACCGGAGGGTATATCCACGCGAGTTATACACGTCCATCGGGATGAATTCGCGAGAGTCGAGTTTTCAGATCGAGCGGATCCATCTTGGGCCACTTTGAGCTATCCACGAAAGAGCAGATCGATTCCCTTAGAGTTCGCGGTGCTCGTTATCGAGACTCCGGTTTCATATCGAATATAAAAGTTCGGCTTAATTTCGATTCCCTAGTGCGATATATAATGGATCTTTTCTCTCTCTCTCTCTCTCTCTCTTTCTCGCTCGCTCGTTCTCCCTCTCTATTTTTCGGTGAGAAAAACGCGTCTAAAATATGAAAAGCGCCGCGTGGAGGTCGGGGTGCGCCACGGAGATGTCATTTTTCAACCGGCCAGACGTCATTGTTCGAGCTAATGGTTACCCTCCCAATAAGCTCGTCCGTGCTCGCCCTAACGATATACTCGTCTCTCAGGCTTAATTAATGAATTTCCAGAGCGCGTCGAACAAATTTGCTTGGTTATTTTTCTCGTTCGGCTTTCACCGAGGAAAATTGTACTAACCAGGACGTGGTTTTGTTATATTCGATAGAAAATTCCATCGCGACGAAAAATATTTTTTTGAAAATTACCGACACGATAAACAATGTTTTGATAATTAGTTAAATTCACATTTAAACGGTAGTATGAAATACCGAACTGTCGCTACTTTGTTAGAAAAAAATTCATATTTCAATTTTCATTTCATTTTAGCTGTTTGAAATCAGGAAAGGAATAATTTGATTAAAAAATAGTATTTTCAGCGTTTGCAACAAATAAAATTCTTCATTCAATTCACGAGTATTGTTCGAAATTGCGAAACGAGCTGGATTTATATTATATTCGTTGACTCGCGTTACGTAAAATATTGCCACGTTTATCCAATTAACGCCCTCGATACTCCGTTTTAGCACCGATAAAATTTACTTCATTATAAGTTCGACACGTAGCTCTTCATGGAGACGCGCGGTCTTGTATTTAAAACCCGACCGTTTGAACGTTAACGAAGAATCGAGTAATTAGTTTGTGTATTCCGCGTCGATTTTCCAAGTTTTCTTTTGAATTTTCCGCTGGCGAAACAATCGCGTTACGTTTCGCTGAAAAGAGAACCGTTAATCTCTCGGGGTAAAACGTTTACTTGTTGCGCTCAACTTAAGACGCTTTTATGAGTCCGGCACGGTCCGATACGCGAGCCATCTACGGAATTACTTTCCGCTTTTCCTCTTTATTTTTTCTCTCGCTGCTGTCGCAGCCCGCCCGGCAAGATAACGAATATGCATTTTTCAAGCAGCCCATCGAGCGTTATCTTGCTTCAGTCTCGCGAATTGCGCCGTGAAAGGGAATGAGAGAATATATATGTATAGATAAAAAGACGTACTCTTCGATTGCATAATTTACGATGAGTCGTCTCGAAAGACGAGCTCAACGAATTAGGACGTCGTTTTCCAGCGGAGAGAAAATGCTCGCATCAATATTTACAAATACCTACGAAAGCCAGTTCTCGCCTTTGACTTCTGCTCCCGAATTCGCGTCAAAAACGATACCTGAGGCTGGGTGACATAGAGTAAATAAAATTTCACTGACAAGTCTGTAATAGTCCTGGAAATTTGCATTCAATATTTATAGAATATCACGTTTCGTTTGCATAATTCACATTACGTATTTTTTTTTTTTTTTAATTACACTTATTTAACTATATTGATAAAAAGTTCTAGGCTTAAAAAAACTAAGCTTAAAAATACTGCGAGCCAAAATACGATCCGAAAATTTTTAACGGAATTAAATTTTTTTTGAAAATCTGGAAAAATTGGTTTATTTGATCGAAAGTGACCCTTTTATTTTTGCGTTGAATGCATGTTTTTTTTATGCATATAATCCAAAACTAATAACTCGATCAATTTCCCTTGAAGCCTCTTCAGGATCTCATCAAAATTCAAAAAGTCGAATTCACGACATGCATTTTAAAATTTCTAAGATCATCTTCCCGGAAAAAGACTTCGGTGTACCTCAGTGTCATCTGAAAATTTTCCGATTGCGTGAAAACTCAATGCAAAAGTGTGGGAAAATAACACACAGAGAGTTCGGGTCGTGCAGCGGAGCCAATGGGCCGCGAAACGAGGCTATTAAACGCTCGAGTCAAGCTCGGAGTCTCCGGGATCGCGTGCTCACCCATACCACGCGAGCTCTTCCGATTCGAATCGACTTTCCTGCGTTAGAGAGGGAGAGAGAGAGAGCGAGAGAGAGAGAGAGAGAGAGAGAGGGTAGACAGATAGTTGTATGGATAACGAGAGGGCGAGGGGGGAATGTCGCGGCACAGCTTAATCAGCCCGAAATCGTGTAACAAGCCAGAGCTGCAGGACGAAATTTCGGATCACGGTCGTGTTTACTCGGCGGACCGTCAAACGGCCCCGAAAATCACGGATAATCGGATTCGAGAATGGAATCATAGATTTTTTTCCCTATACCAACAGAACCGATAGGTTCGGAGCCGATGATTCCGCAAAACCCGGACTCGCCTCGTCGCTCCGTTATTTACGAGAGACTCGTCTGGTAATCGCTTTATCCGAATATAAACCGAGCACAGAATTTGTGTATCGAAATCCTCGTCGAACTAGCGTAAGTCGAGCGAGGCTGAACACTTTAAACACTTTTCGGTAATTCTCACGCGTGGAGATTAAAACCGTTCGTCGCTGACGCGTCTCGATTCATCCATCTCTTGACTTCCTCATTTTCTTTCTTTCCTCTTCCTCCTCTCATCCTATTCTCGTTATACCTCTCTCATTGTCGATCCAGCGCAACGCTCTTTTCCATTATTAATCCGTCGTTGAAGGTATACGCGCGCGCGTTGTTGACGCTTAATTAGCCACCGCAGCGTTCCCTCTTGTTATACATAATTCACAATGGCGCGCAAACATTTCAGAGTTCCGCGAGGCCTTCAGGCTGTTCGACAAGGACGGCGATGGTTCCATCACGAAGGAGGAGCTCGGCAGGGTCATGCGCTCGCTCGGACAGTTCGCCAGAGCCGAGGAGCTTCGCACGATGCTTCAGGAGATCGACATAGACGGTAATTTTCGTTATCTTTTCCAAACTAGTTGCTGGAAGACTTGTGTCTCTAGGAATATCAACTGCCACAAAATCATAATATATTCTGCTCCTTTGTTTAAAAAAACGGAATGTTATCCTCTACATTGAGAGAAAAAAATGGTGATTTCAAACAGCAATTCGATAACTTTTACAGAGTCATGAACGTTCGCGAGCCTATCAAGTGAATAGTTGCAACGTACGGGTTTACTTTGTAAAGTTATCATTGTTGGACTTATCAACTGAGTTTATCAACCCAGCATATAGATGCATAAGCACTCAGATAATAGGCATATGTGATTCTCCGAAATTGAATTTGTTATAAACAGCAATGTTATCGACATTAATATTATTGTTATTATAACCAATATCACACCAACTAAAGGAAAGTGCCACTTAGCTCCCGCTTTTTTCTTTGTTGAAAGATTCTTGTGAGAAATGCATTTCATCCGGGAAAAAGAACAATAATGAAATGTTAATCCAGGATCAATTCATAAGCTCGAGCGATTACGAAAAGTACATGTATAAACGATTCGTAATCTTTGTCTTCCGCCAAATGAAATTTTACCGGCTCTATTTTATCACGGTGAAAATATTATAGGAGGAGTTTTAATCGCGAGTTAACAATAGAAGGGTATACGGAATGAATTTAATTATCGCAGGGTGAGTACTCTTGTTGCTTTTCACGGGACTCTTCAAGGTCCCGGTGTGTGAGCCGAATAACTTCGTTTCGCTAGCCACTTCGTCGTGAAATGAAAATGTCTATTCGCCATTATCAAAAGCACTCACCTTTAACCCGTCGGCTTCTTTCTCATATATATAGATATATACCCTTCATAATCCGCAGCCATTTGTTTTACATGGTTTGCCGCTTCGCGCGGGAATAACGAAAGCTTATGGATCGGCCGCTCGAGTACGGTGATGAGATAATATAGGGTAAGAGGGCGAGAAGATTGTCCTCGCTATGGGTGTACCGTTCAGGTTTACCGTTCTTCATCCACTCTATATTATATGTACTAGCTGCTCAGCTCGAAAATTAACAATAATTCTATATTTTCTCACCTGATTTCCTTTCCCAAGGTCTTTTTTTGAAATTATTCCAAAAAAATAATTATTATTATTCTTTGCTGTTAACTTTTATGAATTTCGAAACGCAAATTGATTATAATCCTCCATTCTGTCATTTTATTCAACTCTTTATGGAATTTGATTTTTTCAAGCGTATTCTGTATGTATAGTACCTGCGGGTAATAAGGCCTAGCTAAGCGGATTTTAAGATAAAAAGAAAAATAAGATGATTATTTACTATTTATCAATATAAATTGTTTGTATAGTTATTTTAGAATGAGTTGAGGACATTCATTTTTTAATATTATTCATACAAACCTGTAAATAAATCA
>NCVS01001582.1:0-27419 GCA_003055095.1 Goniozus legneri | reverse complement strand
TGCGGGAATCACCTACTTTGCGCACTTGTATCGTAATCTACTATTATTAATTAATTTCATTTCTATTTTTAGGATTTCTTTATTTTTGGGGATGGACTTTTATTTTCACAACAACTATTATAGCACTACTCAAAAAAGAAATTCCACAAAAACTCCAGAAAGGCGAGGAACTAAATATGGACATTATGCATGCATATAAATTGCTATGGGCTATTGTTAAACTGCCATCTATAAAAACAACAATTATCTTCTTTTTAACAGCAAAGGTATGATTCCGTTATGTTTATTAAATAAACAAATGTTCAGTTACAACAAAATAAAGAAAATGTTCAATTAAATAAAATTAATTTACGTAATTATCATCATTACAGATTGGTTTTTCCGCTTGCGATGCAGTGACAGGCTTAAAATTAGTCGAAGCGGGTATACCGAAAGAGAAATTCGCCCTCATGGCTGTGCCAATGATACCACTGCAAATTGTTTTACCACTCATCATTTCCAAATATACAGTTGGTCCTAGACCTATGGACGTTTATATGAAAGCAATGCCTTATAGGTATCTATTTTTTAGAAATTATTCAGAATATTTACTTGCAAGCAGATTTAAAATTTTACAATTTCTATTTTCCCAGATTAGCTTTTGGGGTAGTAGCAGCTTTTTTAGTGTGGGTCACGCCATTTATGATTGTTAATGGACACGTTCCAACGCATTACTTCTTCTCTCTTATAGTTTTATATTTAATACATCAGGTAATTAAAATCAATTAAAGTCATCAGTTACATTTATAAAGAGTTTTATAACTACTTGTAGGTTTCCGCTAGCTGCATGTTCGTGGCATGCATGGCATTTTTCGCAAAAGTGAGTGATCCAGCAGTGGGGGGTACATATATGACGTTACTAAATACTATATGCAATCTCGGAGGTAACTGGCCAGCAACTGCGGCTTTGTGGTTTGTTGATTCATTAACATACCGACAGTGTAGTAGCGATCCTTCCAATGACTGCAGCACACCAGCTTATAGAGAGGTATTTTAAATTTTGATAATCTCATGAAATAATTTTATTTTACCGATAAAAATATAATTTTATTTCAAAATAATTTTTTCAGTTCTGCAGAGTTGATAATGAAGGAACTTGTGATATAACATTAGATGGTTATTACATAGAAAGCATTGTTTGTTTACTAATTGGATTTTCTTGGATTAAATGGGGGAGGAAAAAAATTAATCAACTGCAGAGTAGACCAATGTCTGCCTGGAAAGTAGTACTATCTAAAGCTGATAGGTAACAAAGTGTGTGAATGACATTCTTATCAACGTACCTGTAATGACATTGACACTTACGGTGCAATTTCGCGCAATCGCTCGCGGCACAATTTATACGTGCGTTAATCTAATGAAGTAGAGAATAATCAAGTGTTCCAATTCAATTGATAAATGCGCTGTATATACGAAAATAAGCGTGATAATAAAAAAAAGTAATTCAATTTTCGAAAAAAGGTTATAAAAAAAGATATGAATATCTTACGAAATACAAAAGAATCTTATTATTTTATACGTGCTGCCCACAGTGCCTTTTTATTTCTACGTTTAAGTTGAAAATATTTTCGGGAATTATAGGAAAAATAATACTTCAGAAACAATCAACTATCCTGACATTATTTATCATCAAACTAATTTTTTCAATCAGTTAATTCTATTTCAATGTTGAATCTATTATGAATTTTAATTAGAAATCATTTGAAAAATGTGAGTACTAACTATTACGATTTATACATGTATCTATACAAAGGTGTACATAAATTTTATTTAAATTTTATTAGACGAATTTATACAATTGAAAATCATTTATATTGCAAAAGAAATTGTAAAGATCATTAATTATTTAATTTGTAGTAGTAGATTTAATTTCAATAGGAAAGAAAATTTCATGTTATTATCAGTTTAAGTCAATGAATAATAAAACTATAAATTATGATTCTGAAATTTTGGTTTGCAAAGAAGAAATATCCCCAATCCCCAAATCATTTCTCAAACGAAAAGAGGCGTTCTCCACAAGACATACTGAATATATTACCATTTTTCATATTATTTTTAACCTAATTTAAGAGTTGCATATGCTATTCGGATAAAAAACAAATGTAAGTACATTGTTAATATTCTAAAATGTGCCTAAACAATTTTACACTAACTCTATTTCGTACCGCACTACATTCCATTTCGAAACTGATTGGTCATCCAATTCAATATCAAATGATGATTACAAATAACAAATGTCGATAGAATACTCCATCGGGCGTAATTTCTAATAATAAAATTCAGAAAACATCAAAATTCATGTATATATTCTGTTTAAATAATGAATATTTTACATAGGATATTTCTCACATATATTTAGACAAGACGATGATCTCGATATTACTTCTACCATCTACATGCAACAGTAACTTATTTATTTCTAATAGATTCCTACTCGTGTTTCCTTTACGCGTTTACATTTGTAATCAATAACAACGCTCTATCATTATTACTGTAACTGGCAATGTTAGCGATGCACGCTTATTTGTTTATTCTTCTATCAGCCTTTATATTTTATTGTGTGAGAAAAACTATATAGTATTAAATTGGATAAACAATTTTGAATTTCAATTTTTCGTTGAACTGCTTGTCATTCTGCATAGCTTATTGAATATGAAATTTCGTACATGCTTACTTTTTTCGCTATTAAATATAAACATTCGTTTTGTACGTTTCTAGCAAAACGAAAACACAATTGCAATTCTGAAAATTCCTGATTTTAAATTTATTATAATGTACTAAAAGTTCACCGTACTTTTTATTCATTGGAAAGCATATATTTTTTTCTGAAATATTTATAGGGAAATTTAGATACTTTCTCACAGGATATTTCCCTAAAATTCAAATTTTTATAAAATTACCAGTACGTCCAAAACTTAATAATTTTTTGGCGGGAAACGTCTCCGAGGAAACATATATATATATATATATATATAATTATAGAAGTACAGTAAGCTTTTATTACTTTTTCTATTGATTTTTTTTCACATTAGATAAGTACGTGGTTATATTGTCATATTTCTTTCATAACAAATGATATAATGAAATACATTACGTCAAAACAATACTATCCACACCAAAGGCACCAATTGTTTTTTCCATAGCATACATATGCGTATGAAATTCTTACGTCTATTCATCGGTTCTAAATAAAATTTCTTCATATAATATACATCAATAAGAAACAACAACAGATATAAATATAAGTATATATTCTCTAGAAAATGAATTGTGTGATGATCAGAATTGTGCGTAATAAAATCTATAAACCTTCATGCCAATATTATTTACACTAATTCGTAATTTAATTTTCAGTGAAAGAAAAAACAAAATTCAATTTTTCGTTCCGTTTGTACATCTGAAAATGATGTTTTTTCAAATTTAACTCTTGTAATCATCACTATTAAGAATAGGTACTTTATCATTTTTCGTTTGGTTTACACGTAATGTTGCTCCCCATTTAGCGCCTCTTCCTGCTTCCGAACTGGCCATTAAGACTGAATAAAAATTCGGAGAGGTTATTCCTTCCTTGCTGTAGTGTATCCCGTACAAGAAATAAATTAATAAACCTAAAAGTAAAGTAAAGTTTGGTAAAGTTTTGTTCGTATAAAACTAATTCGATGGTACGTACCAGCGACCATCCAAACAATAAATCTCAGCCATGTTAAGAAAGATAGATGAGACATCAAGCCAATGTTGAAGAAAATGCTAAGAGCAGGTACAAGTGGTACCATTGGAACTCGAAACTTGCCGTTTGATGGATTCTGCTCATGAGCGCTAATCACTAATAAACCTGCAATAATTCATAGATTATTAAGTTATAATAAAAATTAGTTTCCTCGGTTAATTTGAAAATACATACAGGCTATTAAGATTAAGACAATGAACGATGGAAGAATACAGCTTTTCAGTTCGACATTCGAAGACTTCTCTGTCAAGTAAATCAAAATGGGCCACAAAATGATACAACCAATCATATAAACCAATAATGCCCACGTGACTAAAGTTTCCAACATAAAGTTGCTCAAGAATTTAACCATCCAACGATATTTTGGTTTGAGAGTTCCCACTCCTTCGCACAATTCCATGAACTAGAGAAAACACCAAGTATTACAAAATTTTTGAATATTCATAATTTAAAAGAACAATGGTTTGAAAATCACCTCAGATTCAGCGGAAATAATGCTGTTGCAATCACTATGCGAATCAGCTTCTTCGGTAACAGGCGAAGAAAGGGTGCTAGGAGTAACGACATTAGAGGGAGGTGGAGTGACGACCTCCCGACGATATCGTTGACGTATTACGCTCGCCGATACGATCATATAGGCGAGGAATGTTCCGATTGACATAAATTCAACGAGATGTTGAAGATCGAACAGCAGAGCTATCTGTGCACTCGCGACACCGCTAATAATTAGGTTGACGATGGGTACCTGCGTACGTTTGTTGATACGTCCCAAGAAACTGAACAAAAGTCCATCATTCGCCATCGAATACATTGTACGAGGCAAAGCGAACAAGGAACCGAACAAAGTCGTTGTCATTCCGCATAAGGCGCCAACGCTAAAAAAAAATACGATTTTTGTGAAAAATATGTAAATTTCTCACTCTTTGATGCATAGCCTCACCTACATTCTGGGCTAGTAATTAAATTATTGATATTACCTAATGACGTATTTTGCCCAATAAACTCCCCTTGAGGAAAAAGCTTCTGGCAAAGCGGCTAGCGGATTGATATCGTAATACGGAACCACCAGCGTCAAAGCTCCGCTCACCATCGCATATCCAATCGTGACAATCGCCATTGAGAGCATTGTCGCCAGAGGGATGCTTCTTTCTGGATTTTTAGCTTCTTCGCCGGATACGGCAATAGAATCGAACCCAACAAAGGCATAAAAGCAAGATGCCGCTCCTAAAAAATATTTTACGCATCTTTCAACATTAAATTGACAGGAATTTTGATAGCTTAGTCCAACTATACAGAATACTATAGCGAAATCAATCGTTGGACAGGAAAGAAAAGAACGTTGTACCGGAAAGCACGCCGCTGAATCCGAAGGGTAGAATTCCACCGTTCTGAGAACTCCAGTTGGTCAAGTCGGCGTAATAGAGACCGAGGACGATTACGAGACTCATAACAGCGAGATTAACGATCGTTAGGATCGAGTTAACGGTGGCTGAAGTCTTAACGCCAATAGCCAGCAGGAGGGCATAAATCAGGCAGAGAGCCGCGGCGAGAGGATCCGGCACCGTGCCGAGAGGCTCGTACATCGTATGGCCACCCATAGCTCGCAAAGTGAAATTGCTTATTGCCCCTCCAGCCAATGAGTCAACGTATCCACTCCAGGCACGTGCCACCGAGGCGGCTCCTGCGAGCAAAGAGAGAGAGAGAGAGTATTAGTTTAACGAAGTATCTTGAGTCCTTGAAGTTAGCCCCCCCCCCCCCCCACTTTTTGAAATTAAAATTTTGTTAAATTGTTCTGTATTGTTCTACATTTGTTCTATATTGTTCCAAATTTTTATTAAAATTACCAAGAAAACTCAATAAAACCAAAATAAGGCCCAGCCCCCCATTTTCGTCCAAGAATGAAATTAAAGCGCTTAATTAGATTGTTCTATTTGTTCCGATTATTGTACTAGTACTGTAATTTCAATAGAAAAATCCGAATAGTTTTCGAGACGATTTTCGGTTTTTCTTAATTTTTTGCACTGTGGTCCATAATTTTCTTCATTGAAATTTGGAACAATATAGGACGCACATAGAAAAATTCGGAACAAATTTCATAATCATGATTTTCAAAAAATGGGGCGCAAACTTCAAGGACTCGAGTATTTCGATCTTCCCCATAGAGAAATTTGCTAGTTTGATTTTATTATATTAGTAATCCGTATTTTTTGATCTTTTACTGTTAAAGGATTAATAGAAAAGTCTAACATTCTAGTTTCCAGAACCTCATTATTCGTTATACCTATCAAATGCTCGAGTATTATATTCCATCCGATGATGAACGCCCAAAATTCGCCAACCGAAACGTACGTATAAATGTAAGCGCTACCGGTTTTCGGTACCCTTGCACCAAATTCCGCGTAACATAGAGCTGCCAGAAGCGATGCAAAACCAGCAATCAGAAAACTCAACGTAACTCCTGGTCCTGCTATGCTGTGAGCAACAGTTCCGGTCAATACGTAAATTCCGGCTCCTACCATATGACCGACACCTAGAATATTGTTAAAATAGTATTAAAATTATTGTTAGTTTTAATCGAGTACTCTCTTCCAAAAATTCAAGGAAACGGTTATTATTTTCTGAAAGTTCTATCTTGGCTTAAAATCAGTCCCCTTCATTTTTTTGAGTAGTATATACGATACAGTTTTTTTTTTATCGTGGGACAAAAGTAGTAAGCTTTTAACATAGCTCAAACAGTGCGATCCTCACCAAGCAGGGTGATATCGAATGTAGATAAACACCGCTTTAGTGGTGTCTCCATTATATCCCCTTGAAGTTTCTTCATTCGACACATTTTTGCACCGATTCCCGACATCACGTGACCCAAAATCATCCGCCGTGTAGACGGCATCTCTTGTACCTGAAAAAATATATTAAATTAAAAAAGTTAAGGTTAAGGTATAATTTACGATTAAATCTCATCCATCGTGTGTTTTGATAAGATCCTTCGTTAAAAATAAAACTCGACAAGGTGCAAACATATGTTTTGTCGATTGTACAAAATGTAGCAGACGAATGTAAACAATTACCGATTAAAAATGGACGGGTTGTAGTACACCCGCTCACCGAATAACTTTATAATAGATGCAACAAGCAACTGTGGAACCGGACGTATCACAAATTCTTGCAAGCTTCACACGCGTCGACGGCTCGTCGGACTTGCGCACGTTGAATGAGGGTGCATACATGACTCTTCGTCTCCCAATACGCAAACTCACGAAGGATGCTCGATCGATCGCTGAACGATGGCTATATCCAAGTTTTACGAAACTTGACGTCACTACATTGTTCTACGTCATACCATGAGAAAGGATAATGCAGGATACCGAAAAAAATGAATATTATCACGATAAGTTATCGTATAAAGAATTTTGTAACTCGAAAAATTTCTGTCTCGCAAGGCAATGAAAGCAAACCTTGTAGTGACTTACTAAGAAAACTTTAATTAAGATTTTAAATATTTTATTAGAATTCAAAGCAATTATTGGATAATCACCTAATAGCAATTTTCATTGTTATTAATAATAGCTGCAGTAGTAGTAGTTATTAGCGAAAAGACATTGTTTCCTTATAATGAGGTAGATCAAATTGCCGCAAAATTGAAATCAGATGGTCGCCGGTTTTTGACTGTGCAGGGGGCAGCACTTAGCGTTGCGTTATGCGTATTAGGCGGTTGACAGAATTCACAAAACAGTTATTTTACGTTTATTTTATTTAATCCTGAACTAGTATTAAAATTCAAAAAGCTTTCTGAAAAAACTTATCATGTAATCGATATTATTAAATAATTGCTATTACATTGTTAGAGAAAAACAGTGAGTATTTACGAGAATTGGTTTATAACCACTTCAAAAGTGCTAACCTTGTTTGTATATTTGTTTTTAATAACGCCTCGATATTTATTCAATGACTTTGATAAAAGTTATTTGTTAAACACAACTTCACAATCGTTAAGATTTGCTCGTTTATAATATATCATTTTAGACATTATTGGAAGTAGGTGTTTGATTCTAATAGTAATACACTAAGGTTATGTTTTTATTTTAGCATACAATAGATGTAAGTACATACAATAGTACTCAATTTATTTATAACCAGTTGCAATGAGTTATCAACGTGGAGGAAGCAGTAAATCCAAGGGTTTTGGATTCGCTGGATTCCAAATGTCCGGTCCTAAAAGGACTGGTGTCAATATACCACCTCCACCACCAAATGCAACATTGAGTAAGCAAGGGTATCACACAATGAACTCTATCACTGAGAATGCTTTGTCGGCTTGCTGGGGCATACCAAAGAAGAGGAGTAAAACTGAAGAAGAGTTAGTATTGGATATATATTTTTACTGCGATTATAGATCAATTCGATAAATCATATATCAATGAAAATCAGATACTTTGAGGATGACGACGAGCCGCAATCTTCCTCTCTGGAGTATATTCCTGCCCCAGGATCTCCTACAAACGATTTGATGAAAAAATCTCAAGGTAATACCAGCGATAGCGAAGAAGATCCATTAGATGCATTCATGGCTGGCATCGATGCGGAAGTTAAAAAAAACACTTACGAAGCACAGTTTGCTCAAGACCGTAAAGAAGATAAACCTAAAGGTTTCCGAGCTGATATCGATGGAGAAGATGACGAAGAGAGTTATTACAGATACATGGAAGAAAATCCCACCGCTGGTCTAGTACAGGAGGAATCCGACCAGGAAATTGAATACGACGAGGATGGAAATCCCATAGCGACTATAAAGAAAAAAGATATCGATCCATTACCACCGATAGATCATACTGAAATTGAATACGAACCATTTGAAAAAAATTTTTATAACGTACATGAAGAAATCGCCAAACTAGGCAGACAACAAGTCGATGATCTTAGAAAAACTCTGGGTATAAAAGTATCAGGACCTTCTCCACCAAATCCTGTAACGAGTTTCGCTCATTTTGGCTTTGACGATGCATTGATAAAATCTATAAGAAAGAACGAGTACACTCAACCAACACCAATTCAGACTCAAGCTGTTCCAGCAGCATTGAGCGGCCGAGATATCATCGGTATTGCGAAAACAGGCAGCGGTAAGACCGCCGCCTTCATTTGGCCGATGCTAATACATATTATGGATCAACGCGAGTTGAAAGAAGGAGACGGTCCGATTGGTTTAATTTTGGCACCAACTAGAGAATTATCTCAACAAGTGTGTAATATTTCGATATCAAATTTATTACAAAAAAAGTTATTTTAAACGATTTGTTATTTTAGATCTATCAAGAAGCCAAAAAGTTTGGTAAAGTTTATAATATTCAAGTATGTTGTTGCTACGGGGGAGGTAGCAAATGGGAGCAAAGCAAAGCATTAGAAAACGGGGCGGAAATAGTTGTAGCCACTCCGGGTAGGATGATCGATTTGGTAAAGATGAAAGCGACGAGTCTAAGTAGGGTTACGTTCTTAGTACTGGATGAAGCCGACAGAATGTTCGATATGGGTTTTGGTAAATATTAGATTAAATATATATTTCTTGATTTTAAATAATTATTGATTTAATGTTATTTTATAGAGCCGCAAGTACGGTCAATATGTGACCACGTTAGGCCGGATAGGCAAACTCTTTTGTTCAGTGCAACATTTAAAAAAAAAGTTGAAAAACTCGCTCGTGATGTTTTAACTGACCCTATTAGAATAGTGCAAGGAGATGTGGGTGAAGCAAATACCGACGTCACTCAACGCATCGTAATGTTTCATAATAATCCAACCGGTAAATGGTTATGGTTACTGCAAAACGTAGTAGAATTTTTAAGTGCTGGTAGTTTACTCATTTTTGTCACGAAAAAGGTAATTGAATAGTATACAATATAAAAGGTGAGACATTCATAACAAATAAATGTATTATGTAATCGATCTCCAGTTGAATGCAGAGGAATTAGCTAATAGTCTTAAATTAAAAGAATTTGACGTTTTACTTCTTCACGGAGACATGGATCAAATTGAAAGAAACAAAGTTATTACCGCATTTAAAAAAAAAGAAGTTAGCACCTTAGTTGCAACGGATGTTGCAGGTAATAATCCGAACATTTATCTTTCCACATAAAAACCATTAACTCAACAAATTGTGTCGAAAATTTTCAGCGCGTGGTCTAGATATACCGCACATCAAAACGGTTGTAAATTACGACGTCGCACGTGATATTGATACGCATACGCATAGAATAGGTAGAACTGGTAGAGCTGGTGAAAAAGGTACAGCGTACACACTCGTCACGGAAAAAGACAAGGAATTTGCTGGCCATTTGGTTAGGAACTTGGAAGGCGCCAACCAAGAAGTACCAAACAGTTTAATAGATTTAGCGATGCAGAGTGCTTGGTTCAGAAAATCGCGGTTCAAAGGTGGGAAAGGGAAAAGTTTGAACGTTGGTGGCGCTGGTCTTGGATTTCGCGGAAGAATAAACGTACCTTCTAATATGGTAAACGACAAAAAATAATTTGTCGTAACAAATTATAAATATAACGATGACGAATTTTCAGACTAGTGGTAGTTCATCGTCACAAGGAACGAAGGATATCAGTGAAGTTGTGAAAAAATTGGAGAGACAGGGTCCCGGCAGTGATCGATTAGCGGCAATGAAAGCTGCTTTTCGTAGCCAATATAATACGCAGGTGGATAAGTCAAAGAATATTCTCTACAACATATAAAATAGTACAGTACAATAATCACGGATATCAATTATTTTCAGTTTCGTGCATCCACTGACCAATCGTGGGAACAAACTGTCGTACCTCCTTCGGTCATAATGCCACCACCTCCACCGCCGAATGTGGAAACATCTCAAGGTCAAAACCAAGACAATTCCTTATCGAACGCGTCAGGTGGTAGCGAACGAAAACGCGTAAGGAAAAGTCGATGGGAATGATTCGATGAAATTATATAATTATGTAAACTAATATTAAATAATTGTCAGAATCTTAACGATAATATCTGTTCGTTTTATTTTATAATAAAATTTAATTTCCAAAAATTACAAATTTCACGACACTAAAATCCTTGGAATTAAGAAAAGAACCTTGATAATAAAAAAAAGTCTTTATTAGAATATTTTCAATACAAAATATTGACGATCGTAAGAATTCTTAATTGAAATAAAAATTTATTCCAAAAATGTTTGCATTCGTTAACTGATATTGCATACAAAGAGTTAGTTTCTAATTACTATAATATAAAACATGCACCCTATTTTATCTATGAATTTTTTCACTGATAATTTTTCGAATGACAGATCGAATAACTAAAAAATAGCTACTTTATTTTATTTCACCGTTAATACTTACCCATTCTGATTATAAACAACGGTTTTCGACGTAATTTTAAAAAATTCTTCAATTCGCAAATCTAACTCTAATCGTTGATCGGATAACTTAACATTAATCTGTGCACTTGCGCGTTTATATACACTCGTATCATTAACATCGCGCTTCGAATGAATCAGTTTGTAATTATTCCTATAAGGACCGATGACCGTGAGTGTGTTCACACAACCCATTTATAAGCGACTCCCTCTTTGTCGGACTTGGTCGAGTTTTACCGCTCGTCTCTTATAATTCAAACATTAAGAGCGACTTGTAATGCGCGCTAATGGATAAACGATAGCGATTATGCTGTGTAATTATCGATTACATCGACAGTGTGTAACACGGATATAGCACGTACAATAGATGTTTTCGCTTTGTCTCGCGCATTCAATTCCAACAAAAGATTTATCTTTTTGTCCCATCTCTTTGCGCTGCATTTTCGATCCGACATGTTTCACGGATCAATTTTTAACAGACTTCGCTCTAATCAAATAACTTAGCGACCGCATTGAGGTATTCCAATACCCCAAGCACAAAGTTATGTACGCAGTACTTTATTCTGAAAATAATATTCATTAACATGTTCGTTACATGTTCTAGAAGTCAAAATTCAGTATTTTCATTTCGACCTGGGGTATGCGAATACCCCTCGCAGCCGCTATGAGTTAACGATATTCCTCCGCTTCGTTCTGTCAGCTACTCCCGTGACGAGATTCGTCTTTTTAGCGACTTCGTTGCTCTTGCCGTTGAATCTTTCCATCGCTCTCGTGTACGAGCCAGTGCAGACTCTGCCCCAGACTCTTCTGTCGTCGTTGCTCTGCCTCGTCGGTCTTTGACCCTCTATTCGTTTCACGGCTCTTTCCAAGGTCGACTGATTCTCCTCCCAGGAGTTCTCCCATTGCGTGGGCGAGCCTCCATTAGTCGACAACGAAGAGGATCTACCAGCCTGGTCAATCTTGCCGCTGTTTTTCGATCCATCCTCCGGATTCTCGTGACTCAAATTATCGTTGACGATTATTTTAGCTATCGAAGTCCGTTTACGCAGATTCTCCATATTTTCGCGCGGCGTGTTCTGAAAACTGTCGACTCTCTGCAGGATATCCTTGAGGTTGACCGAGCTGTCGAGGCCGTTAGTTTTCTCGCTTTTTTGCGATCTTTGGTTCGTCTTTGCTTGGCTCTTTCCGACGATCTCGGTATTGTCATCTCTCACCGTGTTGCCCGTATGGATGTAATTGGGCAGTCTCTCTTTCTGACGAGAAACCTCGATTATCCTCGGCTCTTCGTCGATCTTCTCACGCTTGTCGACCCTCGATCGACCGATATTCGATTTCGCGCCCATCACGCACTGTTTGTACTTTTCGTCGATGGTGGTGTCCAAATTTTTCCGAACGCCCATCTCGTCCGCGAAGATCGACTTACCATTGACTCGGTTGTTCTCCTTCCAATCTTTCTGTTGCACTTTTGAATCGATTTCGGGCTTCTCATCGACGTCCCTCGATCTTTCGTCGTCCTCGTTGTCGTCTTCGTTCCCGGAGTCGTTGTCGAAGGCCTTCAACAGACCTTCATTTTTTTCATTTCGCTTTCTCAACTCCTCCCAGTTTTTGCGAGGCTTGTAGCTCGTTTTACGACGAACAATCGTGCTCTCGGTTATGTCGATGTCAGGAATGAAGAGTCGCAGAGCTTTCGGTCCGGTCGGAAACGTCACTTCGTTGATCCTCTTTTCGCTCATAATTGCTTCCAGACTGGTCCTGGACGCCACTTCTTGATGTTTATTGAAAGCAGATACGAGTTGAGCTACCGTGTACTTGGGTTCTTCGGTTTCCGATTCGGTCGAGCGATCCTCTTTGTCGTCCGAAACGCCGGAATGATTCGATCGACTCGACGCATCCGAAAATTGTCGCTGACAAGGTCTTTTCGGTGAAAGATTTTTGCGTTCTGGTTCGGCATTAGTTGGCAGCTCGTCGGAATCTTCGGTCAGTGTGTCCGATTCGACGGATTTCAGGGAATCTAAATTCTCCTCGGATGTAGAAATTGTTTTAACCGATAAATCGATATTTTTTATTTTCTCGATTTGTTCGTTTTCCGTGTTGGAAACTACTGTATTTTCTACTTTGACCGAATCGTCTTTTGATTCATCGACGCTGTCTGGATTAACAGAAGGCTCTGCCAAGGAAACATTCGAAGCAGCAATTTCGGCGTCCAACTTTCTAAATATCGGCAGCATATCTTCGGTTCTAGCGCGTTGATAAGACTTCCTCTGTCTCAAACATTCCAGACTCCTATAAATATCTAGAACTCCTTGGGACTTGGACAAAGTTTTCAAGCCGTACAATTTTTCCCGCGATCTGCTTATGACAGGATTCATCGATGTGTTTCTGCGTTGAGGGGACAGGGTGGGGTTCTGAGAATTGCCATTCAAGAGACAAGCTTGGGACTGAATGCGATTCAAGCTGCGTATTCTGGACAAGAGACCCCTCGTGAAGCCGTGATTGAGGTTCGCCTGAGAACGACTCTGGGCGCGGTTGAGCAACCCTTGAGTCTGCTCCTTGTTGAGCAAGCAGCTCTGGCTGGCGCAGCTGAGGCTCGTTCTCGACGAATTGAGCGAGGCTTGGGAGTCGGCCGGGCTGGGGAATTCTTCGCTGTCGGTCATGATGTGGCTCAGGCACATCTCGCTCTGACTGAGCAGGCAATCCTGCAGACCTTGACGATCGTTGCTTTCTTGGGGCTCCGCTGTTTGGCCGAGCCGAGCGGCTCGTTTGAGATTTTCGCGGCTGACGACGCGCTCCAGAAGAACCTCCCGCGATTTGGACAAATATCTTCTAAGATGGGGAGAAGCTTGGGTGGGCGCGGCTCGAAGCCACTCGTGACGCAGGCACTGTTTCGCCGTCATTCGTGCACTGAAAGTTTTTTTTACCGTTTAGCAATAGGAAAATAAAAGTAGTAGATCTCTCTCAGTGTAGCTGGGGATTATTCACCTCGGGTCAAGCACCAAGAGCTTGGCGACAAAGTCCTTGGCCTGCGCCGAAACGTCCTCGAAAAGCTCCTCCGGGTAATCGACTTCGCCGAGAGATATGTTTTGGAAGGTCTCCTGATCCGTATCGCCGCCGAACGGCGAGAAACCGGTT
Source organism: Goniozus legneri (assembly GCA_003055095.1). NCBI lineage: Eukaryota > Metazoa > Arthropoda > Insecta > Hymenoptera > Bethylidae > Goniozus > Goniozus legneri. The sequence continues at coordinate 13,145 of NCVS01001582.1, read as the reverse complement.
AGCAGTACATAAGTGGTGACACCCAACGACCTGCGATAACGCGAGAAACGAACGTAGCTCGTAAGATATCGTTGCTTTTTCGCGAAAGCAGAATCGCCGTTAGGGATAAAGGAAAGAGAGAACGAAAATTCGCAGACGATTACTCACCACATGTCCGCGGCCAGCGTTATGGGCTCGTAGTGCAGAATTTCGGGCGCTGAAAGCGAAAAAAAAAATCATACAGGTGCGTTAATGCCTCCGATGTTTCTTCACCGAGTCGTCGACCTCATCTCGACGTTACGTCACTCCGTCTTTATTCGCGCAGCTCGAGATAATACAAATATCGTCAGGGGCCAAAATGGTTTCCCCGAGATAAGGAACTGGTCCGGTTCGGGAAGTGCCGTAACGTTTCGAACGTTTGCGAGACTTTTGTTCGGAGTAATTACGTATGCAATTGACATAGAGTAGCGATAAGAGAGCTCAGCTCGATTACCAGAAACGTCCGCGACGATTACCTCACACGTCGATAGGATCTACCGCGCGTTACGTCCCGTGTCCGTTATAAATGGCGTGCGCATTTTGATTAATCGAGACGACGAGCGTGGGCGACGAGCGGACTCTTCTCGTTCGCGTTAGAATCGAGTTTTGGTGGATCGAGAGTCTCGACGGTATGGAACAGTAATCTGGTTCGAACGTTTAGAATGAAATCAGCGTCCTCGATTCGAACAGATATTTTGTCGAATGTACCTACTGGATATTCGTTTCACCTGACATTTGCGTCAGCTTCAAAATTCGAAGATTGACTTACCAACGTAGTCGGGTGTCCCGAGAATCTCGCGCACCTCGGTACCCTCGAGAACGACCCTCGATATCTCGAAATCGCAGAGCTTGACGTCGCAGTCGGGAAAAGTTCCCATCATCACCAGATTCTGCGGCTGAAAGCAAACAAATTTGCGTTTATCGTCGAAATCTCGACTATTTCCTCCTTTCGTTATTTTTCTTCGCGCATTTTCCTCGCGCTGTGGCAACACGGGCGTTATTTACATAAACACGAATGCCCTATTGCGATAAATTCACGCACGGGACGATGCGGCCACACGACGCGGAATGGAATATTAAGTTTCCCGGGTGACTATGTTCGCGCTAGCGAACGCTACCATCCCGAGTCTTCCTCACTATTTCGCATTCCGATGAAAATTTGTCAAAACTTAACTTAATATTTGTTCGAACGTATGAAAATAAATATTTAGCGCAACAGATAATTTTTTATTCTCAGTGTATTCCCATTCAGTCACTCGTCGTACAATTTCTCTTAATTAATCGAGTTTCGTACGAGCATCGATTACGGTAAATTGAATGTCCGATAAAGATCGCGGAGAGAAATTATAACTGTAATCGATGGAATAACACGGGGAATGCGAATTGGAAAAGATTCTCGCGGGTGAAGCCTTGGAGCGCCCGTGTGGGCGAGATCGCGCGCAATTCAATATTCAAAGTCGCGCGGTTAATAAATAATGACAAAAGATGTAAAAATAAATCTCGAGCGACGAAAGTATGGCTTTAGATGTCGAAAAATCGAAGATTTCCCTCTTTTGCGTTTATAGGATGATAAATTTCCAAGTTGACCCGATGTCGGCTTAAGATTCGTTAAAAAAGTGAAACATCCAAATTATTATGGGAACACGCCTACGTTCGCTTAATCGACGAGAGATATGAAAAAAGAGCGCTTTTATCGATTAGATAAAAACAAAGTCGGAATGTCAATTGCAAAATTCGAGTACAAATACCGAACAATGGAATACCTTTTGACTCGGGTATTTATCGAATCGAGTGAATTTCCAGGCCGAGTTCTCACTTCGCGTTATCGCGAGACGGTGAATCACGTCGATGGTCTCGCCCACATATGCCCGTCTGTAATTGGAGCACTTTCCATTCGACCCCCGAGTGAAATCTAGAGTGCAACGACTATGCGGACCGGCTCGTTACGCAAAATCCATCGCGCTTTTACCGTTCTCGCGGAAAAGTTTTCTACCCGCGCGATGATCTATCGGCGCGACGATCGCTCGATCGTCGCTGCCCGAGACGTCTATTTTCGACGAGTCGGGCTAATATGGTCAATGAGAAGTCTACAACACACCGCCGATTTTTACTCCTGATCTCATCCTACTGTTTATATAACGCGACGAGATACGCGAATTTTTTTTGCCACCACTGCCGACATCGTTCAGTCGATCCCCAGTCAAAAAATATGTACGATTTTCGACAAGTCGAGAGGATCTACGTTTCAACCGTACACCATGCTCGTCCCGCATCGGAGTCGATCGATCGATTTTGACGTGGATTAGTCCGATAAAAATTTGAGGGAATTTCGTCGCGAACGATCGGGGCCGATTTTTCCTCGCGCGACTCGCAACGACACAAAAAAGAAACATCCGTGACGTGTCGAAGCCTTTAAACGTAAATTATGAATCGAAAGTTAATGTCTGAATTTTCGATAACCGTGCGACATGTGCGCCAGCCGTACGAAAAAGGCGCCTTATTATATTCTTGATGAAAGACCTTCGCGCAAAACGTCGCACGCTATTTTTTCTCCTCCTTTTTTTAATATCGCTCGAATTTTTTAGAAACATCGATCTTTCAACGACGAGGCGGTTTTTTTCGGCGTTTTAATTGGACGATGGAGACGCGCTGTTCAATAAAGACGAATAGACGTAAGAGGGAGCAAACTGTAATTCTCAACGGTTTTTCGATCGTATTTCTCGGTGTGTATATGTAATCAAATTTTCATTTACAAGTGGATAAATTGAGGTTTTCATCGTACTCATCGAAATAACGACTAGAAATGCGAGTGAAATTCAAAAACGAAAGAGTACAACCGATTTTTGAAGAGAGAAAAAGTACCATACAAATATTTTGACTCGGGAAGTACACAGCGAGCAGTATCGATCGCTGTAGGGATAACCGCAGGCAATGTCTCGATTTGTCTTTCGATCGGACGAAAGTCCGACCGAGTTTCGCGAGCGCGCGACCGCGCTTGCTGTGACGTAACGTGAATTATCGTTCCTCTGCAGAAGGCCGCTGCGTATCTCGTTACTCTTCTTTCTCTCGTTAAAAAGTATCAAACGCGAAATTGCGCTCCCCGAGCGGCCACGCCACTGCGAGTATCTGTAGGACAAGGTCCAAATACGGTCCTCGGAGGCCCCGATGTGTTTATGGAACGCGAGAATATAACGATAAGGAGAAAGAGAGAAAGGAGAAAGAAAGGGGGGGGGGGGGGTAAGAGAGAGATTTACGGCGGGCAAGGCTGGACGATTTCGCGCGGAGCCGTGACTCTCGAAAATCGAAAAGGGGGAAATCCTATACGACCTCGCGAGAGAGCTCATCGACACCCACGTGCCTATATTTATCCCGACACTGCGTTAACCTCGCCAGCGCCGGATTGCCGTGCTCGTGCACGACTCGCGCGCTTTTATTGCTCACGAGTAACATTAAACTCATGGGAATCTCGCATCCTTGGAATCCGGAAATCGAAATTACCGAGCTTTTCTTTACCGGAGCGTTATCGGAGCGCTCGCGATAGCCTCGTACACCAAGAAAATAATTTTCTTGCACCAACAAAATGTGCAGTCTTAAATTTCCAAAGCTATATTTCCAAAATCGAAAGGTTTCCCCCCCTTCGTTTTGCAAAATATTGTTTTGGTAGTATAGCAACGCACATTTAGGTTCATTGAAATTTCTTTCCGAGTTTATAAAGTTACGTCAGTCGTATGAATGTTGATTCATCGACGAGAACAGTTGCGCATAATCGAGTAGTTTCACAGTACAAGAGGATCGAGTGGCTCGCGGGCGCACTCTGACCCAAAGGTGCTTTTTGCGTCAATCCCGATCGATCGTCGCGTATGAGCAATCCGTCGGGACGGAGAGAAAAACTTTTAAGACCCGCCAAAGACGGCTAAATTTAGTCAAGGAATTATAAATGCTGTAATTATCGCGGCGTTTGGCGAACTTGGAATCGCGGCGTGGAGTAACGTGGCGTTTCTCGATATGGCAGCGCTCTTTTTATATGTTCATTCGACTAGACAGTGGAATACCGTGGCTCGGCGAATAAAAAGAGCTCTCGGGAAATGACGAAATTTTGAATTTCTTTCTCGGGTTGACACGAGCCAAAACATTTGATCGGCTTCTGACGTCAGTGTACTTTATTTGATCGAACGTAAGTAGATAAATATTAAGCGAAATCGATAAATTTTTATTTTTAGTGTATCCAAGTACGTGTATATCAATGAACTCAAACGTAAATCCAGTATCTCAAACCAAAACAATAATTATCGTCGTACAAGAAATGCGAACGAGGAACTCTTTCACGCGTAAACTCGACTGTCGTTACCAATAAACGTTCAGTTTACTCAACATGAGCACCCCTCTTACCGTTCCGATCACGAATCTTTTCCGTTCGGCACAGTCAGGGAAAATTCCTTTTTTCCTTTTTCCATCGATTAATCGCAATACGACAGGCGAGTTAAACACTTGTTACGGCAGAGCTCGAAAATCCCAGGTCTGCTACCGACAAGGGGATCTAGTGATCCAAAGTAAGGAGTATTTTAGCTCACCTGTTGTGTTGCTTACTATCGCATTTTTGATGGAAGCTCCAAAAACCTTTTATTCGAACTCTGCATTTGTGAGCGAAAATATAGATATTTGTGGTATTTGCGAAAACCGTAGAAATTTTTTGATTTTCGGCGAGGATACACGCGGCGGCGAGTCAAAGCGGTCCGTTCCGGGATCGCGCAGCTCGTGTTCGTGTGCGTGCACACAGAACGTACACACAGATGAAGGGGAGGCAAGTAAAATCGTGACAAGTCAGCGCGTGGTCCATTTATGGGTCGAACCTTACCTTGATGTCCAAATGGGCGATATTTCTCTCGTGGAGGTAGGCAAGACCTTCCGCTAGCTGCCTCACAAAGTGCACGACGTCACCTTCGAGGGGCACGAGATCGCCGTCGATGAGCGTCTGGAGATCGCCGCCGGGTGCGCTTGAAAGGGGGAGAGAAAGAAAATCGAATGAGAGAGTGAATGAGAGAAAAAAGGGGCATAAAACCGCGAACAACGGCGACCCGTCGTCGTGCGGCTCTCTCGTTTCGTTGTAAATTGTTTCCCTCTTAATTGCGATTTAAAAGCTCGATGAGAGATTCGAGAGAAACCAAGAGACAAAAGAGCCGAACGTGAGGAAGGAGGAAGTTCCGAGTTGAGCTCTTACAACTCCATGACCATGATGATCTCCTTCGGGGTCTCGTAAACGTCGTGGAGCCGGACGACGCGCGGCGACTGGGAGCACAGCGACAGCAGAGCGATCTCGTGTCTCAATTCCGCGCTGCAGTCGGCGTTGAAGCGAATCCTGGAGGAGTACTTTGCCGCGTAGACCGTCCCCGTCGAGCGGGACCGGCAACGATAGACTCTCGCCCATTGACCGCTAAAAATCAGAAAGCAAAGTCAATCGACGCTCTTTGTCCGCGATATTGAACTTGAGGTTTATTCTCTCCGGTTGGGCTTTAACGAGGATCCCGCGCTCGAGAGCGTCTCGGCGGCAAGGTCGACGCCGCGGCGCCGGGACAAGGCTAACGTTCCGCGAAAGACCGGTTGAAAAAGAGCAAGAGGGAGAGGGAGGATGAGAAGGAGGTGAATTACAAACCGAGGCGATTTCGCACCCGCGATACATTTTACTCCTCGAGACGAAAAATTCTATTGGCTTTTTGTTCAAATTTGAATTTTTATTTTTAGTCTAGTACACGGAAATGCAGAATTGAAGCGTGGGTGGGAACTCGATTTAGCGAGGGATGCCTCGGAAATCTTATTTGCGATTTCTATTTTTAGAAATCGTTTCTTCGTCGTTTCTTTTCCTCTCGTTTTCGTTCGCGGGACAAAGAGAGTAAGAACGAGAGGAAGTAAGAAGTAACGACATCGGTCCTTAATTAACTATAATCGCTTTCGATTTCGAAGGTGGAGCTGGCGGAAGACCCGAAAGATCGAGAGAGCAGGAAGCAGCCGCGGTATAAAAATTTTCCGAGCGTGAATCCCGAGGCGATCCTCGAGGTCGTTCCCTCTTAGCACAATTACGAATACGAACGAATAAACATACGCCTGTATTTATGCGGAGGGTCATTCGGAAACAAATGGGAACCGTCAATTTCTCTCGCAGATCGCGAGCAATTATTCACGGTACGCGAGAACTTTCGGTTTTGACAAAATTCTAAACACCGTTGACAATTTCACGCACGTACATCGCCCTTTTCTTCTTGTTCATTTAACGCTACGAAAATTCTACGATGGCTGAATTTCAAAAAGTCCGATTTTACGGCTTCGGGGAATGAAAGGGTGCCGGATAGTGACGCAATAGGCGCGATTAACATTCGAACGATTCACTCGATTCCGTGTTGACAATTTTCGCGAGTCCACGTCTCTTTTGTTTATCCGTGTGTCCCCCACCTCGGGAAGCGATGTGAGAAATCGCCGACCGCGAATCGTTCGCGAATGATCGGCTCGTTAATTTTCGAGGCGCCGTCGTATCCGTAAACACTGGAGCTGTATTTTACCCTCGGCATAACACGAACATCTTCCTACACTGAGCTAACGTAACTGCTTCGAAGACAATTCGCAAGTCTCATAAAAAGTATTTTGCAATTATCTTGAAATTATTTTCCGATACTCAAACGAATTTTTCGAGTCGCGATGGCTCTTGCGTTCCAATTTCGAAAGTTGGCCGAGAGAAGGAGAGCGGCGATTAGGCGAGCTTAAGCAAGTCCTCTCGCGTATTTCTCGACGCCTATTTTTGCTCTCTTTTTTTCTCAACAATTCTCCCGATAAAGAAACTGGATTCTGCTAGATCGCAATTTATTCAGCGCGGCTGCTTGGGAAATAACGAGTCGCGTACCTGGCGAATGGTTTCGGATCGATCTCGTAGTGCTCGCCGATCGGTCCGGTCTTGACTACGCGGGCCAACTGGGACTCCTGGACGAGTACGAGGCCCTCCTTTACGTGCTTCTCGCTCCATTGCACCCTGCATCGTCCCCGACAGCGCTCCTCGGTAGGCGCGTATCTGTCGGTGTGTCTCGTCGACGCTTGGAGTGCGCGGTGCTGCGCGCGATGCTGCGCTGTATTTCTCCGCGCCGACGAGACCGTCGCCGCCTGATGATTCGTCTGGTAAATCATTTTAGATAACTTTTTTCTCAAGAAGAAGAAGGACGACCTTGCTGCACGTTCGCTCGGGAAAACCAGTTTTTTTTCTTTCTCTGCTGAATCCCTATCTGCATCGGGGAACGCTTAGACTTTTTACCGTCGCAAACTCGATAGGTTTTTTTTTATTTTCCATTCGGCGAGTACTACTTCTTACATCTGCGCGAAATCAGGATCTTCCCCATCGAAGGGAAGCGAGTGCGCGAAAATCGGCTCGCTCAGCACGAGCCGACGCGATTCGCGTACGAATCCTCATAACTGACACTCGGACACTCTCCGACACTCGAATCTTCGCTCTCTTAGCTCACAATTGATTTTTTCTTTCGTCGAGGCACTTGGTCACACCGAGCTGTCGCACGTTCAATGGCAATTCCTTGGGACTGGCGTGCGCGACCCACGTACGCGATCGTCAAACGAGAGAGAGAGAGAGAGAGAGAGAGAGAGAGAGAGAGAGAGACAGAGAGAGCCGAGCGAGCGCACGGTCCAGCGTCGAGTACGAAACTGACCGGTTGTCTCGCGAGCGGATCTCGCTCTTCCGATTTCTCCTCAATCGCGATCCCCTTCCTCGGACTTCCTTTTGTCCACCGCAAAAACAATACCCCCACCATCGACTTTTCTCTCTCTCTCATTGCGTATCGTATCTTTGTCCTTTTTTACCATTAGGTTTACGATACGTGCCATTTCGACGAATTCCGAGTTTTAATAACCAGTTCAGTTGCTAATATAATTTATTAATACAAAAATAGGTTCTCCCTTTTGAAATAATCGAAAAGCTGATATTCAAGGAGAAGATATGGTACGTTAATTATTATGCCACAACTATCGTATCGTTTCTGCTCCTTAAACGAATTAAGAAGAATTTATCGCGCACATATTGCGCGCCTTTTGCTTTTGTTTGATTGTTTCGCTGATTGTGCTTTATTGTTTCGTAGAAGGTTTTTCTTGTTTCTTTTTTAGATATATTTTTACGAGGCGTTACGAAACGCTACGTAGGTGGAATGCCAGTCGTACTCGCGAGGCGCCGTATTTCGTTGTCCGGCGCATCATATTATTATGCGCGCGAGAAAGAAGAGGGGACCGCGTGGGTCCGTCAAGTACGTCGACCGCTCGGTAAATCGTCATTTTTATATCGCTCCTTCGGTTTCGCAATTTTTTTTCTTCAAAACGTCTATATCGTAATTTTTAAAGAATCAATCAAACGTCTCAATCGATTCAACGAAAATTTTCCGCTCGAATCCCTCGAGCTGGTTAAAATTCGATCTCGCGTGCGCGTCGTACGACTCTAGGCGCGTACCGGTTCTTCTTCCTTTTTTCGAAGCGCGCCCGCGAATCCAGATCGGAGGCATTAGCGTGTCTCGTGTTTCCACGAAGCGATATAATCGGGACGGTGTAGTCGAAGCTCCCCTCCGCCGTGAAGGCGTGACCCCCACGCGCTCATTAACATATTAACGCTTTTGCGCGAGACGTGGCTTCTCGTTTTATTCTCTCCTCCCCACCGATTCGTTTCTCAACCGCGAACCGAATGCGCGAGGAACGCGATCGCGTCTTGTCGGCCGATTTTTTCCCGCGATAACGAAAAAAATTCGAGACTCTCCGAAAAGCTCCGTTTTGAAAAAGACGAATACTCGGGAAAAAGTAGGAGGTAACAAAATGGCCTCTCTTCTAATACTAGATTTTTGTTAGAATCGCCCTTTTTTTCTTTCAGCGTAGAGCGAAAAGATGAAAATGGAAATACGAAGCGTGCGTACGAGGATATCGTTGCGAGTCGCTCTCGTGGCGCTCCTCGTGGCGCGTGTGGGTTTTCGGTGAATGGGCGGTCAATTAGATTATGGGCACACACATCGAGACACGGAGAGAAAAAAGAGACGCAAATCGCGTTTTAACCGTCGGGTGAAAGCAACGGTCAACTTTGTTCAAAAAATTAATCGATTCGTGCGTCGTTATCGTTCTCGATCTTTGTGAAAAAATTTTTTAGCACCGTCGAACGTCGCAGTCGGTTTATTCGAATGCGACGCCTTCTCGATGGAACGATTGGTAGTTTAATGGAGGGAGACTCGACTCGAGAAATTCTGATCGATCGCGTTCTTTGTATGGAAGAAAGCGCTTCTCGGGAAACTCGAAATTTTCGACACGCGTCGCGTTCAAGTTTATCGAATGCGAATACAGCCATCGGTAGTACGGTTCGCGGTACAACGGGTTCTGTCAATGCCGCGAACTCGTATCGATTCCCGAGACGTCTTTATTATCGCCGATTTCGAATAGTCAGTCGCGTCCTTGAGCCTCGCGGCGCATATCCTCGAATATGAAGTATAGGCGAGGAAAAAGAGAAACGTAATAAGGTAAGGCGAGGTTTCCCAAAGCGCGAGAAAACCGGAGCGGGAACGCGACACTTAGTCGGCACGGTGCAATTAGCAGCCGATAATTAAACCGAATCGATTCGTGCGTCGACAAGATCGTTCCGTCGTTCAAGGATAATTGATCTCGCCTATATTCTCGTTGCGACGACGCGATGACGAATTCGGCCGTGTCTCTTCCAACACTTCGATCCACCTTGAGGATGGTGAGAAAAAAGAAACGAGAGAAAAAGTCCTAATTACCGCTGTACGGGGAGTTGAATAATCGATCGACTTGGAAAATTTTGAAGACCGAGAAAATTCGAATTGTCGCGATAATACGAAACTAGTGAGTGGATGACGAGAGTAAAGGTGAAAAAGAGAGATAATGAGATTCTCGCCAGACCAGATGCGGTACCGTTCGAGGATCAATTACCTAGAAACGTTCGATGGTTACAGCCGCGTAAACGCAGGTGCGATAAATTCACGACATTCGCTCGTCGTGAGTCGATATTTACGTGTTACGGTAATAGTATTTTCAGTAATATACGAATAGTATTATTTTCGTCCGACACGAATCGAATTTTGCAGTGGTATACGCGCGACTACAAAGATGACTGGTATTATCGAGGCGAGATTTAAACAAAAAAAAAAATATTCATAGAGCACTCCTTAATCAGTTCACTAGTATAATATTTTGACTAGCTGTACTATTCCGTGACTGATATTGTTTTTTATTGGGAAATGAAACCTGACCGTACGCACTCGCCCGATGCGATACTACGCGCAGGTGGCGGTCACCTCGCTCGAGGATCTTGTGCCTCCTGTGGTCGTGTTTGTATCGCATTGTGGGCGTGATTCTCTCCTAAATATGTACCGTCGACGAGTGCGTAGGTCCTCTGATTCCAGAGTCAATGTGCCTATCGGCCGAGAAAGAGAGCGCGAGAGAAGCAAAAGAAGACAAACAGCGTTATGACATTGTTCGAGAATCGCGATCTTGAACTCTTACCGCGATCTCGAATCGCACTTCACCAGTATTTCGGATTGAAAAATTTCATTATGCAAACTGTGATCAATCTTCGAGTACGAAGGATACGATAGGGTTATCTTGCCCCTCGGTAGCCAAACAAAACACTAAATGAGATATTCCCGATATATTGCCGATTCGTGCTCGTTCCCGTTTCGTAAGAGCAATGGCATTTGAGTAAACAATACACGGGCTACGCCGTGGAGGTTCATGTGTAGTCATTCATGTGTGGGACACGTGACGTCATGTATAACAAGCGCCGAGTCTATTTGACGTCAAACTCGTACGTCTCAATCAAGAAATTCTCGACCGTTCGACGATAGAATTTTGAAAATTCAACGAAGCCGTCCATCAATAATTCAACAACAGAAGTATCGCTTTATTCTTGTGAATTACTATTCCTTTTCAATTTGAAATTACGCTGTCGCTTTCGTGTAAGAAAGAGAGAGAGAGAGAGAGAGAAATTATAGTCCCTAACCGAGGGCTCGGCCGTAACTTTGCAATAACATGTCACGATACGCCTAAAAGGCCGTCCACCGACGAAGTATTATATATATATGTAAGTAGTATAAATTTATTTTTTATTTTTCTCTCGCGGCAAGGATACGAGTGGTTTTAACTGTGCGGAACGGACGGTCGGGACACTTCCTGACGGAACACTCGCGCGTACGCTTCAGGGACGTCGCGAGATTACCGTGCGCCCTGAAAGCTCTTTTACCGCATCGACCTTCGCATCGCATGAAATTTCCAGTTGAAAAAAAAAGCAAGCAGGGAAGGTGGAATTCGAAGTAAATGGCGAATTTAATCCGCCTGGCTTATCGTAATTTATCGTTCGATGATACTTTTCCGGTAATTACGAATGCAGGAAAAGAATACCATTTCTTTTTTTCCTTCTTAAAGGCAAAAGGGACTATACGGTAAGGGAAAATTACCGTTTTTTCATTAATCAATTAATTAATTCGACAATAATTATTAGATTTGTAACAAAGTGTAATTGTTACTCTTCTAACAATCATCTACTCGGGTTTCCCTCCCGCTTCGTTCTCGCTTTATTATATTATATTTATAGTTTATGTTGCGGAGCTAATAGAAAATACCGCTGGAAAAATGTACAATCGTTAAAAAAGAAATGACAATCGTGGTCGATATCACGTGTATTCGATGTTTGCCGCATGACAGCTCTGCTTCCGCGAAACACGACAGGCCAGTCTTAATTTGAATCCTTTTAACCGGAAAAGTCATCTCGATTAGTCGCGATCGAGCGGCGTGGGTACGACCTCGAGAACCAAAGTAGACGATCTACGATCGCGATTACGAAGCTATTATTAATAATGATATAATACACGTTTAACTATATCGCTCAAGAATCACGAACGTTTATAAAAGTATATCTTACCAGATCAATGCACTATTTTTCAAGGTATTCAACGTAATTTTGACATCAAAGTTGCTACGACTAGAAAAATCAAAGGTCTTTTAACGATGATAAAATTTTATAAAAATCCAGATTAAGGAAAATATACTAACCACATGAATCATTCATGTTAGCTAAACATTTTCAATGTATATCCGATTTAGGATTGAAATCGGAAGTTTCGAACGTTCGCCATTTTAGTATGGACGTTTTTCCGAGGTTCTTTTTTACACAGATTTCATTTGGATATTCTTCGTAAATTTGATTTCTTACATATGTGATATTCCTTTAATATTGACTGAACACGCAGTGTAGATACGAATTTTTGTTTTTTGTCACTCGACAATTTTAAAGAAAAAAATGTATAATATATAATTACACCACTCATCGTACCTCTTTCATCTATATCTTCAGTTCCTTGCAACTATGTTCAATGTCCTGTCATCCTGCGCAGTCACTATCAAAATCTAAAAACAAAAAGAGGAATATAGGTATTACAAGAAATATCTATTCACAGCGATAGCATTATATAATATATCATTAAAATTATGCAAATATCACTCATCGTACCTCTTTCATCTATATCTCCAATTCCTTGCGAATTATCTTCAGCTTCCTCTAATCCTGCATAGTCACCATCAAAATCTGAAAATAAAAAAGAGAAATAAGTATACTACAAGAAGTATATTTTCACAGAGATAGCATCATGGGAAGTTGCAATACATTATATCAATTCAAATAATAAAGAACATTACCATCCTTATTTTGTAGATCTGTTTTTTTCTTCTCCTTCACAAAAATATTGTCTTTGTACCTTTTTTCTGTATACCTCCAGTTCCTTGCGAACTATGTTCGATGTCCTCTCATTCTCCGTAGTCACCATCAAAATCTAAAAACAACACAAAGGAATATGTTTATCAAAAGAAGTGTGTTTTCACAGCGATAACATCAGACGAGGAGACAATGCGTTACATCTTTGCAAATAATAAAGAATATTATACTACCTACTTAACTACTTTGTAGATCTGTTTTCTTTTCTTCTCCACAGAAATTTTTTTTCTTACTTTTTTTCTCTATACCTTCACTTCCTCGACAACTATCTTTAATGGCTATAATCATTCCGAAAGAAAACAAAACAAAGATAACAATTCAAAACTCACCA
>NCVS01001581.1:69667-94393 GCA_003055095.1 Goniozus legneri | reverse complement strand
TTACTGGTTGTTTATCGTTTAATAAAGTATTGTTTTGCGACACACGCTTTGACCATTTTATTCATGTTCGTAACTGATATAAAAAGAGCCCAATTTTATCAACCAAGTATTCTCAAATAAGTGAAATAATGTGAAGATTTAATTATTTAATTAAGTCGACTACATTTGATAATTTGAGAATATATTACTTTAAATGTACCGTATTTTAAAACAGCTGTGTATTTTATCGATCTGAAAATTTTCTCTTCGCGTTTATTTCACAATATTTATTTTGCTTGTTTGTAATTCACGAGTAACTATGAAACCTTTAAATTCTCTTTCTCGATAAAATTTCAATTTGCGATGTGTAGCATAACTTTTAAATCTCTGATGACATTCTTATGACGTCACCAACGTAGTGGATACACATAAGCCAAATAGAAAAAAAAGCCTGTCGTTCGCCGTCGAAATAACTTGGGTGGATTTAACGCGGCCGTGTACGGCGCAAAGCGGCTTAAATACGTCGTTGACGGCGAAAATCTCCGCGTCATCATTTCGCGAATTTTCTTCTCTCATCGCGACCTCGCGGCTCACGCGATCGAATTCATCGAGTCAAATATTTGTATTCTCTCCGAGAACGATGGAAGGAAAAGAGCACGATAATAATTTGCCAAAGATTGCAAATGTCGCGAGGAAAATCGAAACAAACGAGAATTAGTTTTCCAATTTTCCACGAAGTAGAAAATTTTTATTTTCGCTTTAAAAAACCAACGAGTGTTATGACAAAAAATAATCTTGTTTTTCAGAGAGGACTTTTCGGATTTCGGGGTCGAGCGAGCGCATCGCGTTACCTTTCTATGCTAATGCGAACAGCCGTCGCGCGCGGTCCACTGAATGGGATCGCAATTTCGAATACCGGCCGAGGGCTTTTCAGGGGGTGGGGAGGACGCTGGACGCCGGTAATGCCAGCTTTTACTTGGCTTTGCGAGAATTTCGCTTTTTGTCCACCGGATGATAATTTACGGCCTAGCCGGACTTTTTTTTTCAATATTGTTTCACGTATTCATCGCCAACCCGATTTTAGAGAGATTGCATTTCGAATTAAAACTTTTATTCGCACTTTGTAAGCGCGTGCAGATTTTGCGCACAGATTCCTATCCTGCTCTAAATTAGATTCGATATTAATCAAGGAAAATGAATTTGAATTAATTCTTTATAAAAGAGAAAGAGAGGAGCAAATTGAAAACTAATTTTTTCAATTTTCGAAGACAGGCTGATTTTTGCGAATTGTCGCCAAAAAATGCTACCCGACAGGACGGGCACGTCTAGGAAGCGAGAAACTGGGCTACGTTAACGACGCGCGGCTCGTTCATCACGACGATCTAATAACCCCTTCGTCTAACTCAAGTGACCCCGACAACGCGCCTCTATCTCTCCCACCTGGTGGGATGGACGATTCGCTTTGTTGCAGAAATTACTGAATTCCAGCGCAGACTAGCTCTCCGTCTTTCGACGTTTCCTCCTTTCATTAAGCTCAATCTCGCCGGCTAGCTAATACAATATCTCCTTCTTTTATTAATTCCTCATCCTACTGTACACACACGGCATCGAGCCCTCTCACCGTTTTCTCATTTTCGGTCTCCCGGTCCACTGGAATAACGGAAATTCATATTTCACGCGGCCCGTTAATTAACCATCTCAAACTGCTCGAGCGATGTTTTCCTTTTTCTGGTGGCTCTCCTATCTCCCTCCCCTCTTTTTAATCATCCCAAATGAGCTTTGCAAGAGCGATTTCGCGCAAAATCGCTCTTATTGCGAGCGCGGAATACGTATCATTTTAAGAGCTCCCCAAGGGTCTCCGCGATCGAGACAAACTTTTGTTAATGGGCCAACTTACCTCCGCAATTTACAACGTCTTTAATATGAATTTCCCGTTTGAATTTTTGCGCAGGGAATTTCCGCGAAATACAGGAGCCGATAAGACAGGGGGGGGGGGGGGGNNNNGGGGGGGGAGACGGTATAAGTACGTTCCAAACGCTCGGGTAATAGACTTGGAAATTGGCAAGGGAGAAGCGTTAATAAATATTTTGTTGCGCAACAACTCCTTTCGAGCTGTTATTGCACTACGAAAGCCACCGAGTCCTTTCCGCAGTTCTTATATATAAACGAGGAGCCCCCTCTTTTCTCTCTCTCTCTCCTTCGTCCCTCAGTCTCATTTTCTACCATCGCGTTTGCACGTCCTTTTGTGTCGCGGCTTTTGTCCGGAACTGGAACGACCGCCCGTACCAGGTGGACTCGCATTTGTTCCGTTCGAGCAGTACCCACTCTCCAAAAGGAACCTCCTCCTTCTTCTCCTCCTCGGCCTCTCTTCATAAATTGCTTTCGCCCGTCCGGGATTTTTCGCAATTTTATCACATTTACTACACCGAGAAATAAAATCGCCGGGAGAAAATACGAAAACCGGAATTAAAGAGTTTCTTTTATTTCGACGTCGGAATTCGATCATCGGAGTGGCCTTAAGTTGAATTTCATTCTCCTCGGTTTCTTCGAGATCGCCACGTTTGATTTTCTCAATTGAGAGAAATTTACTCGTTGGACTTTGACATTCTGAATTTTTCCGAAATTGCATTCCCGTTTTATTGAATATGGTAAATTAAATTAAAAATTGTGTTTTGTAAAAATGATTTCTTCTTTTAAAATTAATTTTATGAATTAATTTCATTCAGTTTTTTGAGTAATTCGTATTCTCAAACGTAGTAATTGTACCCATTAAATTGTTTGCCCTCACTGAACCAAGATCGGGCCTTTGCCTGGGGGGCGTACATAGAAACGAAATCCGTCAGTATATTGGGATTAGTGAAAAAGAACAACACTCCGTTATCATCCATGTATCTGTCGAATACCACACCGAGGAGTTTTCTGTCCTCGGTTATGACAGGTGTGCCGATGGCCTAGAAGAAGTCAAACAGTCAGATCCTCGACAGTTGTGATAACAGAGATAATCACCATATCGTTGTAACCGCTCAATCTCGCGCATAAAGCGTTCTTGTAAGGCCTGAGATTCGGTTTTGACAAATTACACTCGTCCGGAGGCAGCAGTACGCCTCTGAGATGACTCAATTTCGGGAATTCTCCGCTCTCCGTTTCCGTCACGCTAAACGATACCGATTGTTCTTTGCTCGGATCGAATTTCTCGATTATAGTAATAGGAAAATAATTGAAGCCCAAATTCGTCTTTCTTGACTTCTGAAATTTTAAGTCGAGTGAATTGTGGTACTCTTTGAAATTTAATTAGCGTAAGAAAAATTGTTATTGTTAGTTTGATTCACGTACCGCATTCTCAAATAAGGTGTAATATTAATTTTACCGATTTGAGAATAATTAGAGAGTACTTCTCGCTTCCTTTATTATACTTACTTCCACTTCTAGTATGGCTACTTTATCGGCGTACTTGGCCAGATCACAGTAAGAACTTCCCTCCTCTTGGCAGATGTAGTTGTAAAGGTCGATGGTATTTTCAAATTTGTTAGTTAGAAAATTATTCCCGGTCACTATTTCAAAATTCGACATGTTGATATTTCTTGACTCTAAGCCACAAAAGCAAATTGCCGATGTCAATATGTGAGTAGTGGAGATCAATGCTCCAGCGCAAAATTTATCAGGTACGTATCTACGTTTTATGTAAACTAGATGAACGAGCATACGATCTTTTTCGGATACTGTAATTAAAAATCACGTTTACATTGTACGTAAAAGTTGGTCCGGTATACGCACGTGGATAAACAAGATTCAAATTTAATAACGAAAAAACGAATATCCAGAATGCGTTGTACATTTTCTTCGAAATTTTAGCTACATTGAATGTTTTGTACGAACTGCCATTTTGATGTCGTATTCGTGAAAAGTTTATGTTATTTTAAATGCGATAATTTTATATGTGCATTTTATTACTTGAATTATCACAAAATACCACATAGTACATAATAATAATTCATCGATTGGGAAATTTTGATTAAATTTTTGATTAAAAATATTTTATTAAGGATTGTTTAAAAACAATTCCTTGAAACAAGTACTAGGGTGGTAATCGTTACCTAATACAGATTTTATAGTATAATACACTTCTGTGCTTTCTGTTATATAATACCTATTGACAATAGTATTGTCATCTCTGTCGAAAACCAATCCTCTAATGTAACCATAGTGCGAAATTACAGGGACGCCAATATACTGAAATTTTCATTATTCAAATAAAATCATCACAAGATAAAATAAAACGAATGGATATCTACTGACATCATCTATGAACATAGTAGAATCGGCACAGAACTTATGCCGGTAAGGTTTGATCGATCTTTCTTCTGGTCGACATTTTCTTATACCCAACATCTCTCCACGCATAATTTCGTTGTCGTTATAGCCATCGGAAGTGACGTAAAAAACTGGGTTAGTAATTTGATGTTGCTCGGGGTATAAATGTATCGGCAGACAATAGTGATTTTTCGTAGTACTCACAGGTTTAACGAGCTATTTTTCAGAAAAGATGTTTAGCTATAATTCACCTTTCTGGTTGGTCGATTCAACTCACTTTGAGTAGAGCAACGTGAGTCGCCTGTTGAACAACACTGCAATAATCGGATCCATTTTGTTTGCAGTGAATCTCGCTAACAAGAGATGTTGCGAATTTATTTTCTAAGAAGTAGTCCCCATTTCTCACACTTATCATCTTAGACGTTATGTAATCGTTACACACGCATATCGCAGGAGTTATCACGTACTGCTGAGTAACGAATGCCCCGGAACAAATCTTTTTATTTCCCGCTACGAGTAATATATGTGCTAGTACCCCAATCAGTTCTTTGTTGTCTCCTAATTTTAAAATAGGCAATTATAAACTGGATTTTTTGGTATGTATAAAGAAAATGAAAATTTATAAATTGTCGAGGTTTAACTTACTAAATGGTATGTGTGGCGCCGTTACAGTTGTAGACATAAAGCCTGACGAAAAATTAAATAGAAAGAAAATCGAGGAGAACGATTGATTAAATTTGATTCAGCCATATTTTCAATTTCATACCTTTTGGTATTGAGAAACAATAATCATTGACACGTTCGAATAATCCCGATGTAAAAGTAGCAGGATCATATGTAGCATGTCTCCAACTTTTCCTATTTTCTAAGGGTATAAATTTTTCTATCAATTTTGTACTATCGGCATTATGAACATAGAAATAGACATATAACATCCTCTCTCTGTCGAAACCTTTTCTATAAACCACTCCAAGAACTTCTTTGAAAGTTTTAAGCACTGGGCTACCAAGATTCTGAAAAGTTAAGAACAATGAAATATTTTTATTAATATTTTTCAACAGTATCGAAACTCACTATTTCTATTGGATCCGATACAAAAATACAATCAGGCATTGGGAAGGGTACGTCTGACATATTAACTGCAAGACAGTTTTCTGGTGGCCCAATAATCCCCCCCACGAGAGTTAAATTTTCACCCGGACTATCTCTTTGTCTGATATCTATCAGGTACACGGTAAGTGCCGGTGACTTTGGAAAATCAGACAGAACAATTGGAGCATGATCTTCTGTAATTTCTAAATCTTTTTTGAGCTGAAAAAATATTAACGATCAGTCAGAATCATCACAACGATCAACTACGATGAGATTTTTCAAACTCAAGAAATCTATAAAATTAAACTGATTGCAAACCGTGACGATAGCAGCTTTTTTAGCATATTTATAGTCTTCTTCAGCATTGGCCTCGCCTATATCACATCCAATCGAATCGACTTCCGGAGTGGGTTCTGGTGTATCCGCGCATTGACCGGACGTAATTACTCTGACATTTCGTATTGCTCCTAGTCTTTGTATACCACAAAAACAGTATCCACTAGTTATTATATGTTTCTGTGTTATGAGTGATCCCATACAGTAAACTCCGGCATCGTAGTCGAATAACCCAACCAGATAGGAAAAATTTGCCTGATTACAATCTGAATTTTTTCTTTATTATTTTATGTTGAGAAGAGGGAGTAATAAAAATAAATTCGAAAACGTACTTCCGGTTATTATGTTTATGATTATAATAAATAGAGAAGAGAAACTGATTTTGTTGTTTTCCATTTTCTTCTTCGATTATTCTGAGTGAAATATTTTGATAAATGTTGTGTTTTGGTTTTATGTCAAGAAGTATATACTACTGTTTTTTTATAGTCGATAGTGGAAAATAATAAAAATTGCTCTTACGAACAACCGCACAATCATAACAAGTCGTTAAATGAATAATTTTCAAATGATAATAATTTTATTGAAATGAAAATTTAGTTACTTAATTTATATTTACTTTGCGTTTTGTTGAATGAAAATTATTTATGACTCGCTATCGATAGACAGTATCATCATAAAATAATTCCTTGTAACAAGAACTCGAATCATAATTTTTCATCGCGCCTTGCACAGCATAGTACATATCATCGGCGAAGGTTAAATAATATTTATGAAATGGTCCGGAATCATCTCTATCAAAAAT
The DNA here is from genome assembly GCA_003055095.1 of Goniozus legneri. Taxonomy (NCBI): domain Eukaryota; kingdom Metazoa; phylum Arthropoda; class Insecta; order Hymenoptera; family Bethylidae; genus Goniozus; species Goniozus legneri. The sequence continues at coordinate 87,873 of NCVS01001581.1, read as the reverse complement.
GAGTCCTCGTATCCACCCATATTGCGATACAACAGGAACACCCAAATACTGAAATTTTCACAACAAAATTTGCCATGGTATTACTAAAAATTCATATCGCCTACTCACATCGTCCAAAAAAAATTCGGATTCGGCACAATATTTGTGTCGATATGGTTTCGTTGTTCTGAAAGCAGGTCGGCAAGGCCTAATTCCTAACATTTGTCCATGCATTATGTGATTGCCATAGTAATTAGAAGAAGTAATAAACCATAATGGTTGAGTAATATTGGGTTGATCAGGATAGACATGCAGCGGTAAACAATAATGATTTCTAGTGCGAGTTAGGGGCTTTGCGAGCTGTAAATTATTAAGTTAGTTTAATAATTCTGTTAGACTGAATAAGTTTGATAACTCACTTCGAGTACGGCAACTTGAGTTGCTTGTTTCGTTCTTTTGCAAAAATCGGTTCCGTTGTATTTGCAATGTATCGATTTAACACGAGACAAGCCAAATTTGTTTTCGACGAAATAGTCTGCGTCTTGTACAATTAAAATTTCTGCTATGATTTTAGGATCACATACACAAATTGATGGAGCTATAACGTAACGTTGAGTCACAATGGCTCCTGAACACAATTTTGTATGTGTAGATTCGATTAAAATGTGTACTAGAATTCCTAGTAATTCGTTTTCATCTTTTCCTAATATCAAGCAGCGTTAGATTTAATTATTCAGTAATTTTTTAACTTGTTCGATACTTACGAAAGAATGGTACTGCTGGCACAGTTTCAGTCATAGAAACATGGTCTAATGAAAAATTTTTAAATATTTACATATTTTAAAATTATTTTATTATAAAATAAAATATAATGTAACATTAAAGTAAACTGTTTGAATAATTCAGTATTATATTTTATTACAGTTTTTATCGAATCATTAGTCAAACTATAGTTTATCTTCGTTTTTCATACCTGTGGGCAACGATAAACAATAATAATCCCAACGTTCATGTTTTTTCGACAAGAATGAAACGGTTTCATTTTTACGAAATTTGTTGTCCTGCCACTTCTTCATATCGTCATGTGCCACGTATAACTTGATTAATTTCTGAATATCATTCAGATGTACAAAATAATACATATATTGATTAGTTACGTGATTGAAAAATCTATCATACACCACTCCATACATTTGCTTGAAGTTTGTGAGAACTGGACTACCAAAATTCTAAAGAGAAAATGAGTGTAAATGCAAAAGGATATGGAAAGTTTGATAAAATTATTCACTCACTAATTCAACTGGTTCTTGTGTAATCACGCAATTGCCAAAACCATATGGTTTTGGTGTTGTATCGTTAGGTAAACGACAAGATTCGTTATTTGCAACAACTCCATCTATTAATCTCAATTCCTCGCCCGGCCTATCTTTATGTTTCATATCCACTAGTAGAACTCTAAGCCCTGGCGTTAAATCAAATTGAGATAAACGGATAGGTTCGTGGTCTTCTGTCATTTCCAATTCTTCAGTGAGCTACGAAAATACCAATGTATCACAATTGATCATTGTGATATTTAAACGTATAAAATACGAACTATGATAATTGCTGCTTTTTTGGTATATTCAAAATCTTGTTTAACATCCTGTGATGCTGTGTCACATCCTATCGATTCGATTTCAGGATACTTTTCTGATTTTGGCGTGTGTCCACATTGAGCTGCGGTAATTACGTCCACTGCCTGGATTGCCGATGTTTTCTTAGCGCCACAAAAGCAGTATCCACTAGTCAGAATGTGTTTCTTTGTAATGAGTGTTCCCATACAATAAGAGCCTATATCTTTATAGTACAATCCAACCAAGTAGGAGAAGTCCGATTGCTCACATGCTGAATTTTGTTTCAATTCATATGTGATGAATTTCAAAAAAGTAAATATTAAATATCATACCTCCGATGGATATATTAACGATAAGTATTAGAAAAAAGTACCAATAACTATCTCTGGACGATTCCATCTTTCAAAATTAATTTGTATAAATTATATCTCATCGATATTTTATTTAAAATATATTGGTTTATGGTAAATCATAAGATAGTATATTCCAAGTTTTATTACGTTCTTGTAACAGTGATAAGAGAACAATAAAAATGACATTTATAAAATTCGTCGTAAAACATGAAAAGACATTTGATTTTGAAAAAATCGAATGTATATAATTTGAATATTTATTCATAAGTAGTCAAAGTACACAAAAATGTTCTTAGAAAATCGGTTCAGCTGTGTTTTAGCTTCAATAATTTTTCTGTTTATGTACTTTGGACAAGGAGGTAGATGACATATCAATATTTTGCATTTCGAATATTCATCTACATTTCGAATCTTAAAATTTGCAGAATGCGACGATAAGGATTTTTCGCATCTCGTCGTTATAGCATTTCGTAATCATTCGAATACATGCTTAGGCACTTTGATCACAAGAAGACATATCCTTACATTAGCCAGTTGCACGTACGGCCAAGATGCTTCGTCGTATATGTTAATAACAGGTAGCCAATGTATCGTTAGAACCGAGCAATACCCGATAAAGGAAATCGCATACTTCCCAAAGACACGGGTCAATCAGACCGAAGAAGAATTTCGAAAAAAGAGGATTTCTCTCATAATAGTAAGTACTTATAATTGAGTGGTCGATATTTTTAATTTTTGATTTCTTATAGTTGCAAAATGAGATACCAGTAAATCAGTATCAAAGCCCGATTCCACTCGTATATCGTGAACCAGTGGAAGGGGAGCCTATATTCTTAGTTCAAGTGGAGACTGGTTTACCAGGTGCTCCAGAGCATGTGTCATATGCGATGAGTAACATAGGAATAAAAGACGATTGTTACCTGGAAGACGCGGATTTAGAAGTTTACGAACATGAGAAAGGTCCATGTACTGTTATTTCAAGCACCGTTCGCTTTGTAAGTGATTCAGCTCGTTTTATTATTCAAATTATTGTTGTAAATAAATTTTTTTTCATTTGTAGTATCGAGGAATGCCCTTAATCACAATGGCAAAAGAACTTATTGGGATAAGTTATTATCATCAATGGTCAGTCGCTTTACACATGAACAGATATCTTTACGTACCGTTGCATACCATTAAAGAATTCTTGGAGCATATTCTCAAAGAGACGAACGACCAATTACCGGTTACCGACGGTTCTACTAGAGGAAAATTTGGAACTGGTTCGATAGAACGTAACTTACAATGTTTCGCCATCAAATTGCCAAAGAAATGAATCCATTTGTTCGGGCTTGATTGAATAGACTAATAAAGATAATCGAATACATATTTAATTGAAAGTGTTCTTTGTGAAAACATGAAAATAATGAAATTCATGAAACAAAAGTAAAACATGAGTCTAGAAGAATGTAAGGAGCAAATAGATTCCTTATATTCAAAGTGGAGATCACTTTGTCTATATGTCGCCAATCGGTCAAATTGGATCCTATCACACTCCGTATAAATTCTGCATTAGATCTGACATCTATGAAGTTGTATTTGCCGGTTTCATCCGGGCGTTCACCTTCGATTATTCCATAAAGTTTTTGGTTAAATATTAACGGAGCACCGACGCGCTGGAAATTTTAAATTCCTAGCTTTATGTGTCATTAAAATCGAACAAACTGAACACTTACAAATGTAGAAACAAAAGAAATGGCGAAGTCAGAGTCTACTTCAGTAGTTTCTGGAATACTAAGAACATTTTTTTCTGTGACGTCCACGTCTATCAGATGAAAAATTTCACCATTACGCTCGAATGCCTTAATGTCTAGTAATTGCAATTTATTATTTTGTTCCAAATTCGAATCAAAATCTAATGCAATCGGTAGCTGACCTCTGTGGAAGCTGAGCTGTTCCTCCAACTAAAAAAATCGTGACATATCTTAGATATTGACGTAAGTTATTAATTATAGCTCACCGTTATTATTTCAATCGGACCGCATGTAACATCTTTAACTGCTGGGTACGGGAGGTACGGATTATTACATTTTTCTATTGTTGTAATACGTATTCTATCAAAATTAGATTTATCATATTCCTTATCGTCTTCGCAAAAGCAGTGTTTGGTAGTCAGAATATGCTGTTTGGTTACCATGGTACCAACGCAATTTTGGTTCACTCCATTGTACAACTTAACAGCATACGAATAATCTACGTGATCTCCCACTAAAAGGATTTTCGTAATTGATCGTTAATTGACAAATGATCATTTCAGTCATACATACTCAGACAATACGAATCACGAAGATAATGTTTTGACTGGAATTGATAAGCCATTCGTATTTCCTTCCCGTCTTCCTCATGTGCGTATTCTTCAAGCGGAATAGTTGCGTCGATAAATTCCTTGGAATGTTCTATTGGCAATATAAAGTTTCTATATTCATTATCATTATGCTTGTCGTAATCGTAGATTAAACCAGTCAGGGCTTTGTAGTTGTTTATTACTGGTGTGCCGCGGAACTGAATGAAAAATTGATAAATATGAGATTGTGATTTTTCGTAATTGTTGTTGCAGTAGCCATAATCTTATTTATCGAGCTTACTAGCGGCAGCTGTTTGTATGAGATAATACACGTTTTGCGAAAAAATGGCTGCTCGGGTATATATGGTACAGCAGTGCGACATTTATCGGTAGCGGCTACTTCAACATTCAATAAAGTCAACGTTTCCGTCACATTGTCATGTATATCAAGATTGACTACGTTGAGCATCATTTTGGGTATTATATCGCCAAAATGACGGCGTATGGGAAAATGATACTTGTCCAAAGGCAGAGACTCCTTTAGCTGCATATTTTAAATATTTTTTTATTATTCAGTTGGAGTTCGAATTTCGAACAAGATACTTACTTTAATTATTGCTGCTTTTTCCTGACGTTGGAACATGACCGGGAGACTCGTAACTGGTGGTTCACAATAAATTTCTTCGATAGTATTAGGGACCTGATCTGCGCTGATGCACTGGGCATTTGTGATGATAGTTAACTTTTCTAAGCGCATTGCAGTCTTGGCGTAACATACGCATTGCCGGGCAGTTAATATGTGCTTTCTCGTTATTAAAGCCCCGTTGCAGTAATACCCGAAATCATCGCGTTTTAAGAAAACCAAGTAGGCGAAGTCGATCTCGTCACAAACTATAAATCATAGCAGCGTTTATTCTCTGAAAGATGCGCTTGTCCATGCTCACTGATATACCTTGAGAAATAATATTTTGACGTATTGCATGAAGATTTTACATACCTAGACTCGCTATACCACCAAAAATAATAGCAATTTGTATGAATATTCTAAAGTTAACCATTTTTATTTACAATGTAACATTATAAACTGATTCGATCATAATTTAACAAGTTTTTAAATTTTTGGGCAGAGGAAATCGTGATGAAAGAGTGTATTAACTTGTTTATAAGATTATGAAATCGTGAAATAATTTTTACTGCACTTTCAAGGATGAATTATTTTATGTTATTATAAATCATAGTTACTATCAGGTTCATTTTAACATTGGTCAATTTCGAAAATTTTATTGGGTGTACTTCTTTTCAATTGAATTTATATTCAAATAACATTATGCTGTTTCTGGTACACGTGATTATTTTACATTGGAAATTTAAAATGAAAAACAGGAATTCATAGAAACGAAAGGGGCATTCAGGTTTTTGATACCCAGTATTTTGCTGACTATAACGTTATCTCGCCAATCATTTAGATCGGATGGCTTTATCACGCTCAGTATAAAATCTTTAACAGAGTTCATCTCCACAAAATCAAATCTTTCGACTCCACCAACGGTGTGTTTGAAATGAACGATTCCATAAAGTTTCCGATTGAAAATCAACGGAGCACCGATGTACTGGAAATTCCAAAGTTTGATTCAAGCTTCTCGGTTAAATCTGATAGATTCAACACTTACTAATACATGTATATCAGAAGTTACCGCGCAGCTATCCATAACAAGAGAATGGTGAAATCTCTGGATGCTACAAATTTTTTCGCCAGAAATGTATGCATCTATTAGATGAAAAACTTCGCCGAAAGTTTGAAGTCGACGAATATTGAGTAGTCCCAATCTCGTATCTTGCTTCAATTTTGAAAATTCTAACCCGATTGGTAGATGACCCCTTCTGATACTGAGTTTTTTCTCTAGCTAAACAAGCGAATGCATTATCAAGATATCGATAAGAATAACTGATTTATCTTACCGTAATTATTCCAACCTCACCGCAACTGATATTCGCTACTTTTGGCAGATGCAGGAACGATCGGAAGCAATGTTCTAATGTTTTAATTCGTATATAATCATAATATGATTCGTCGGGATATAGTTCCCCTTCGCAAAGGCAAAATTTCGTAGTCAGAATATGTTTTCTGGTCACAATGGTACCGATGCAATGATACGAATTTCTCGTATTATAAATGGAAACAGCGTATGAATAATCCACATAATCGCCCACTATGGAGATTTTCTAATTGTTCATTCATTCATCAATCATTTCATTATCTATACATACTCAGACAATACGTATTACGATGATAATACTTGGTCATAAATCGATGACCGAACTCGAAGTTCGTCACATTTTTCCATTCGTCAAATTCTTGTTCTGGAATATACTTTCCGATGAATCCTTTGATATGTTCCAATGGCAACACAAAGTATCTATAATTCTGTCCTCTGCGATCGGAATGGTAGATTATACCTAGTAAACTTTTATATTTGGTAACAATTGGTGCACCGAGAAACTAAGCAATTAAATTTTTTTAATTTTGTGATCGCGATGCTTGTATTCGTGTAACTTACTAGTCGAAGCGGTTCTTTCAAGATGATGCAAAGTTCACGCCGATACGAAGTCCAGCCAATGAAATGTTTACCGATAACGCAATCATCACTGTCCTTTATATAAGTTTTCACCATGGTCAATGTTTCTGTCGCATTGTCAAGCACCGTAACTTTAGCTATGTTGAGTTCCAGAGTAGGTACCAATTCACCCGGATCGAAGCGTATAGGGAAGTGATATTCGGTCACATCTAGAGGTCGTTTCAGCTACGTATTCGAATTATCTCTTCATTATTTGATTATAACTGAAACTACAACTCAAGTACTAACTGTGATGATCGCTGCATTTTCGAAGTGGTGAGACATGATTGGGTATTCCAAGTCGGGTGGTTCGCATTGAATGTCCTCGATCGACGATTGGTACTCAAAATCGTTGATGCACTGAGCGTTTGTGACAACGGACAGTCTTCGTAGAGGCACAGTGCTTTTGGCATCGCAAACGCATCGCGCCGAAGTTAATACGTGTTTTCTCGTTATCAGCACTCCGCTACAGCTGAATCCTACGTCTTCGCGTTTCAGGAATACCAAATGCGCGAAGTCGATCTCGTCGCAAACTATAAACGATATTCGTGTTCATTTTTCTATCGTATCGACCTAATATTTCATCTTGTTCGCTGATGTACCTCGCAGAATAATATTTAGTTGTATTCATTGCGGTTTCACGTACCTCCGCTCACTATACTGCCAAAGATGACTACAGCGAGTCGTATTAATATTGAAACATCCCTCATCGTTTATTTACTACTCAACGTCACCGACTGATTTGAATTCAAACAATATGTTTAGATAATACACAGAATCGTGATTCAAACCGAATAACTCATAAAAAATATTTACGAGGTTATAAAACAGTGGGATCATTTTTATTATATGTTATTTTTCAAGGTTGTCTTATCTTATACTACTACATATGTTTATATTACAGCTTACGATTGTCATCAAATTTTGCTATTTTTTCTAAAAAATTTGCAATTCACATCATCAATTCGCGGTCGTAAGGTATGCGAACGTTGTTCCAGTCTTTCACATCGTCTTTGATAACATCGTTGACGAAATTTTTAACGGAGGGTACATCCACAAAGAAGTACATTTTGTTCGGTCGCTTGAAACCGTCGACGTTGTAGATGATACCAGCTAGTTTCGAGTTTTGGACCACAGGGGTACCAAGTAGTTCCTGATGTAACAAATTATCGTCAGTTATATAATAATTCCGTCACTGGCAAGAGAGCAATCAATAATTACCGGGAACAATCCGTAAGAGGAGAACGCGCAGAGAGGACCACGATAAGCAGTGAGCTGTCCATTTGGTTGACAGGTCTTCTTCTGTAAAACGTTCGCTCTCGTGTATCCTGGCACTTCCATGTAATGATTGAAATTGGTCAAATTGAGAGCGCTACCAGGCAAGAGCTGAGGTTCCCCGAGAGATATAGGCACTTGCAGTTTGTTCAAAGCAAGTTCATTTTCCAGCTACAAGAGTGATAATTTTTAGAATTTTTTTTCGATATTTTGAGGTTTTCTCGAAGAGCCTACCGTTATCACCGCGACCTTCCTCACAAAATCGAAAACGTAAGAATAAGTGCCTTCTAGAGGCTGGCAAGATATCGACTTAATCCTGGAAGAGTTTGTGAAATGCTTGCGGTATTGAACGGGCGTTTCGACTCGAATTTCAGAATTGCTGTAAACGTTGTCGATGCCGCAAACACAAGCCGCGGCTGTTAGTACGTGACGTCGCGTTACCAAAGCACCGGCACAGAAACTGTGACCGACATTGTCTTTCAGAAGGACCAAGTGGCTGTCCGGTGGCAGAACAGCTGAGAAATAAAATTTTTTGTGAATTTTGCTAGCACTGTTGTATTCTTGGATTTGGAGTACCCACCTTGCACAGAACCGACAACGAAAATCAAAGTAACGCCCAGAAGGGCAACGAAACGATCGGATGTCATCGTCAATGTACGATAAGCGAACTGAGGAAAAAAGCAGTCCAAACTATTCTCAAAAAGCGTTTCCTGTCGGTATTTAAGCGTGACTATTGTTACGACACGTTCGACAATGACGCACGATAGGCAAACCGATAAATTCCAATTAAAACAGGAAACATTTGTGTCCACAGTACGCTTGTGCGTTAATGTGAGAGTTAACGTTCAATTGTTTTGAAACTAGCGGATTTTATAAACATGATTTATTATTTCATAACAATAAAATTTACATCGAATTAATTAACAAATTACGCGTATTGACACGATAAATATTTAGGCTGGCTTCGTTCAAGTACTCTTGACGAAATCCGCGAGATCTGAGTGTGGTACAACACTCGTCGCGAAGGTAGTCATCTCCATAGTATCGGTATAAAAATATCTCTTCGTGGCACCGATCTCTTCAACGTAGAAGAGGACACCCACGAGTTTGTTTTTGTGAAACACTGATGCTCCCAAATACTACAATCACAATCATCACATATAATCAAGAATTTCGACCAACCTCAAAATTGTGTTCTTTACGATATACTCACTGGATGGAACAATGTGGAAGACGTAGCACAATATTGGTGCCGGAATCCCAATTTACCGTAAGCCGTGCTCAGAAAACTTAACTGGGTGCGTTGATTCTCGAGACAAACGGCATGATCCTTAACGGTACCTACGAAATTCTCATCCGTTGAATTCCTCACAGTCGAGAATCTGACCTCTTCGTTAATCACAGGTCGAGTGTGAGACAAGACTATAGGTTCCTGATTGGTCTCTACCTTCAACTCTTCGCCAAGCTACAGTAATTACAGATCTCTCAGATAGGTAAAAGTTTCAAGAGGTATGTTTCAGTGAAGAATATACTGACTGTTAAAATGGCAGTTTTTTCGAAAAACGAGTGAGCATCGCAAGTTTTCGTTTCGAGCGATTGGCAGTCAATTTGGGAGACTGGTATCGAATTTTTCGACTCGACAGTATCTTTGGCCGATCTCGCGATCAAGTAAGATCTCCTGTCGGTGTTGTCGCAACCACAAACGCATAGAGCCGAGGTCACAACGTGTTTCTTTGTGATGTATGTTCCGATGCAAGAACGCGCATCGTAATTGTTGTACAGCAGAACCGTGTAAGCGTTATTTTCTTCGCAATTAGCTAGATATGAAAAGTTTATTAGAAAATCCTATTTTTTTCCAAGAAGATTCCGAAAAACTACCTACCGTTGCCGAAGGAACACGATAAAACGATCGCAGCGAAACACGCGATTGTGCTAATTTTGTCAAACATCATTGCGAGTATTGCTTCAACTAGAATAATCAGTACTCTGAACTTCAATTGCTCCGTAGCTCTTATTTAAAGTAGATCTTGAAATCAGATTATGCAGATTCCCATACGATAAATTGATATTTCAACAACAGCAGCAGCTGTGTCCACAGATTTTTCAACGCTATTTAAAAGATTTGCGAAGTTAATGCCCAATTATATGAGTGATTTCAATTTTGGGCGTATGTAGATGGATTAGTAGGTTAATTAATTTGCGCGTGCCATTGAATTTTCTCAATACCATACTCGAGGTTGTGTACTGTGTACTGTCTCGGTGAATTCCGAATACCAACTTAGATATTTTTCGCAAGAAACGCTCAAAATTCACACGTGGAGAAATATTTATTTAACAAGATTAATTGCTCTCTAATTCTCATAAGGAAATTTATACAAAAGATATACTGTGTTATTGGTTTTTTAATACTCGTATTAATTAACATTAAATTAGCAATTCAGTACTGGATTGGATTTCACAATAATCCTATATCAGTTTCGTCTGTATTCCCACTCGTTGTTCTCGCCTTGCCACATGTAATCTTGAAGGGGAATCACAGAATCGAAGAATGTGGTGAGATAGTTGACAGTCCTGTAAAAGTATTTCTTCGGAGAGGTGTATTCGACAGCATCGAAAACGACACCTACGAGTTTGTTATTTTCGACGACCGAATTGCCAAGAGCCTACGTAAGAACAGAGAATTTCGAAATTAAGGGATTCAATTTTCCATTTGGACGGATAAACGAGAAAAACATCGCAACGTAGGTTACCGGGAAGAGAGTGTAATTAGAGTATGCGCATCTGTGGTGCTGATAAGTCGTCTTCACATTAGCTTCGTTCCCATAGCAAGTTTGCGCCGTTTGCGCAACGCCTTCTATCTCGAATTCTTCGCCACCTCTAATAGTGTTCAAGTAGACCTTGGCTTCTGGATTCGGAGCACCAGTTCCCAGTGCTATCGGATGAGTTTTCTTCGAAGGTGTGATATTTCCCATCAACTATTACGAAGAACAAATTTTTAGTTTCCGAACCTTCTCTTTTATTTCAGACCTAACGAAAAGCCTAATCGAGCTTGTCTAAAGAAAATTTATACTAATTCTCCAGATGTTAAGTCAATATTGGTAACTTTTGATTGCCAATCTTCACCTACCTCAATCACTGCAACGTTCATGCGAAGTTTCGAGGGATCGCAAGAGCCAGGTGCTGCTTCTTGGCAATGAACTTTTTTGATCAACAAATGATCATTAAGACTATTCGTACGGTAACTGGCGGCGACCATTTCCAAATAAGACGTTCTGTCGACTTCGTCGCATCCGCAGACGCAGACGGCCGCCGTCAGGACGTGCCTCTTGGTGATAAGACTGCCAGAGCACGAGCGAAGGTCGTACTTGTTCTCCAGTATTACCTGGTGAGCCCTATCGGCGGCTACAAAAACGCAATCAGTGCATGACAGTTTTTTTTTCCGATTCGAAACGATTTCTTTCGATGCGATTTTTCAAAAACACATTAAATAAGTTGTTATATTATGTTTAACGTGAACCAACCTTGCGTCACGTCGCAGACGGCTGTCAGGCAAACGGTGAGAAAGACGAGAGATAAACTTTTTGTCATCATTTTGACGGATAACGAGCTTATTGCGAAAGAGAATCCTCATCTGGTGAGTTCCCTATCCGATGATCTATTTAAACCTGAATCACGCCGGTCATTTTCCCGCTGGCGGGTACACGAGGAGCGTAAATAGATGCGTAATTCGCACTTGTGCTCACAAATCGCGCGCACGACGGTACGGAATTACAACACCGATGGCGCAAATGTTTAGCCGGTGTAGCCGGCTCGGCTGTTACAAAACTGAAAATTTACAGGTGAGCGGCACCTGTGTTTACATAACCGCGGGGATAAAATAGCTCGGATTGTAAATCCATACCCTACTAGAATATTTAGGTACGATTAATTTTTCACGATTCGAAAATCTAAAAAAGATTTCACTCTGTTTGTCTTACATAACGCGAAAACAAACACTGGAAAATTGCGACCTTTGCGTAATATTTCGGCAGTTTCCCTTCGGATTTGTAGTTCCAGGGAATCGTGTAAATACCGGGGCCGTTAAATCAACGATAAAGCCAATTACAGACGAATCGTAAAAACAATCGGAACTAAAATAAGAACTAAAAACTCGATAATTCATCCGAATCGGGATTAATTCCGGCTCCTTGCGCGAATAACTATTCGTCTAGTTTTATTCGCTCGGTAACGGGCTCCGTAACGGACGCTTTCAGGTTTTCGAAGTGAAATAAAGCAGAACTAATTACAGGAGGGGGAGTAGGCAGCAGTTGCGACTAACGATCGAAGTTGAACCGAAGTTGTTCGGCTCGACCTAGCGCGCGCGTCGCGTTCGTGGGAGTTATGCGTGTTTATTAGCATATCGCGAGCGTGCGCCGTACAATGACAGATATACAAGCTCGAGCCGAAACGAAACGAGTTACCCTCTGGGCCTGGGAGGAGTGCTGCGTGAGCTGGAGGGGAGGAGGGAGTGAGGAGGAGGAGGAGGAGGAGGAGGAGGAGAGGAGGTAGAGCAAGCGCGACAGGGGGTAAACAGGGAATTTCAGACCGCAACACCTGCTACTTAGCACTCCTGATCGAGGTGCCGCGGCATAAATTATTCATATAATGTTGCGCGAAGTGCGCCCTATAGCCACAGCTCCCTCGACAGCGAGACCGAACTTTCGTTGTTAGACTAGGCGTTGTTTAACCCTCGGGCATCGAATTTTATTTCAACCCGGTGAACTTCTTTCGTGCAAAATCTTTACTGATTTTACTACGAGAAAAAAAATTTGGTTGCAGAATGCGCATTTTCATACTGGTGAAACGATGTTTTGTAAGATGAAGAGGAAAATTTTTTTAATGAAGAATATAATCTTGGTCGACTTAACAAATATATTATGGGGTTGAATATCTTATCGAACTGTCGTTTTGAAAATGAAATTTCAACTCAATTACAATCCAGTATTTCAGTTTTCTCTACATCATCATTGCTTAACATAAATAAGATCTGTCAAATTAACACAGAAATGTGAGTGGACCGTTTGGGACATGTGAATTATGTTAAATTAAACACAAAATTTTTAACTGTGTATTAAAGTATCAATCAATGTAGTACCAATCAACGCGAAAATAAAAATTTCTCGGACCTCCACTGCGCGGGCAAAAAATTCCACGGAAACGTTCATCCCTGACGGGTGTGTTGCATCAGGGGATCGGCAAACAACGGCAAATCGTTGCCGGAATACGCGCGGACGTCCAACGAGGTGGATGAAAGGGGGGAAAAAGGAGAGAGCGAAATATGCGCATGGTGTCGACGTTCCCGCGCGTTGGCTTTCTCGCGATGTAAGACTTTTCTCACGACAAGAGGATGAATTCCGTTGTGAACGCTTCAACGGGGTTCCATCATACGTGAATACTGCATTTTTACGATTCAATTTTCCTCAAAGCCTCCCACCACAGGCATCCAGTTTCCGCGGGGCGCGTCAGGGCCGTTCCGCTATTCCGGCCGCGGCGTGTGGCTTCCTGACTTTCTTCTCCTCGCGCCCGGCCCCACCAGCAGCTTTCCTTTTTCGCCCCGAGACGAAGAGAGGGACGAAACGAAACAAAAATCCCGACGCCTAGCTCGCGTCACGTACCCGCCGCTCTGCGTCGGAAGCTCTACGCGCCCCCCCCCTCTCCCCTCTCCCCCTCACTCCTTTCTTCCCGCTTCTCGATATTCCCGAGCGGCAAAATACATCGCTCCGGGGATTTGCGGATCGTCGTGTATTTTCATATTTTTCGTACGTTCGAGCGAGTCTCGTCCTCGCAAGACGTTCTCTCGCCGAGGTACCTATACGGGGTACGCCGAGAAAAAAATTTCTTGAATAAACCGAATACTTAATTTTTTTTTTTATTTAAAATATCTCATTTTTGAAATATTCGAATAAATATTGAGTCGGTTCGATCAATTTTTTTCAATTTGGCAAAATGATCCAACTGATAAGTCGAAGTGTAAATAGAAAAATTATTCTTAGACATCCTGTATATGAAACGCGTTAGAGTTATCGCATTTTCGTGTTAAATTCCGCTGACTAATCGGTCGAGATATCATCGTTCGCTTGCGCGCGGCATATTTTTCACACGAAATCTCGTACTTACCCGAGATCGGGAATCGCTGTTATGAAATATCTTTCACTCACCTGTAACAGAAAAAAGAGAATAATGGTAAAGATTTTATGAAAAATTTTAAAAATCTATTATCAATAGTGAATAATTGTATTCGTTATTTTAATGCGTACATTTGATAATTCATTTTCATCTTGTTTATTTTTTCACTGTTTTACGAAGAGTTCAAGAAGTTTATGGGATCCTCATCAGCAACGAGTGAAAGTCCTAAAACTCGAGTTTCATGGACGGTTGACGCAGCGAAAGAAAATTATTAGCCCGAGAGGGGTGAATTTGTTTCAGGGAGTATATACAAACGATTTTTACGAGATCCGTTGTTAAATTCTCGATCGGAGCACTGGCTGGTATACGGGAGTATAAATTCGCGTTTAACAAGATAGGTCAATTTTTTCCTCTCCACTTTGTCGAGTTCAGGTGGTACCATCCGACCTCGTTACCTCGCGTTTTTACTGGTCCTAATCTGGAGGTCAGCGAGATATCGAGGTGAAATATCGAGAACACTTCACTGTCTTCGAATTTTGCAAAAACTGCTGGTAACGATATTTTTATTTAAACTTTTAAATTTTCTCTCCCTCTTTATTTTTCACGCTCCGTTTGCTCCCTCTCGCAATTATTCCTTTTCCTGCAATTCTCGCTTGCAATGCGAACAAAGATGAGGCTCGTCGTTCGCGAAAGTAGAAACCAGACTGAAAAGCGAAGAGGGCAGCGAAAAAAGAGAGAATTATATAAACGTTCCTTGCAGTGGCTTGGTTTTGTTCTCTGGCTCGTTATCGGGGAAAATAAATATAAATATATTCTCTGGAAAATAAATCGGTGAAAATCTCGAAATTAGTGGTGCACAACACTGTCCATATAATAAACCGTTGTAGTGTAAATCTTTTTTTAATTTCGTTAATTCGATTGAAATCAAACCATGTCAGAATTTGCTACTTCGAACTAGCTAACCAACAAAAACACCGGAAGCGGAAAATGACATAAAACCGACAGAGACGTCCCGGCGGACCCGATTCTTGAAAAAAAAAAAGAAAATCGTAAAACGATAGGTCGCGTCCGACATAAATTATTTATAGGGGCATAAAGTATTTATATATCCCGGGCGTTTCGAACTACTTCTATTATTTTTACGTACACGATTGCCGATATTTCTCTCTCACTATCTCTCTTCTTCTCTATGGCTGTTCTTACTCCAAAGAGCGAGGGTAAAATAGCTCTCCGGAATTCGAGCACGGAACGCTAAAAGAAAAATACCGAGAGATACGTCGGAGGAAACAAAAATGAAATACAAGAGGCGCGTTGACGCGCTGCTGTTCAAGTAACGAGTTGCGTGTGGATGATAAAGTTTTTCTTCCTTATATCTCGTGAAATTTAAGTACGTGTGTGTTTGTGAGAGAGAAAGAGAGAGAGAGAGAGAGGAGAGGGGAGAGACTCTCGCGGGTTATCCTTTACTAAATTTTCCACTCCACTGCGACGAACGTTGATGATAAAGTGGCTCGCCCGGCGGGGCCCAGAAGGACACTACGGAGACCGTATGCGAAAGTAGATACTCAAGTCCCGGCTATGGGGTCGGAGATGAAGCTGGTGTAACCAAACTGGGAGCGCGTAACTCGGGTTAATGCCGGATGGAAGCCGGGGGTGCATTAACCTTTCTGGAATTCATGAGCTGATGGACTCGAAATCTTCTATGGTAATTCGATCTATTCGTAAAAAAAGTCTGAAATCTCGAAAACTCAGGTATTTCTACCATCGTCTGGCATATCTTTGCGATTGAAAGAAATGAACGATATTAACGTTAAAACAATTTTGTGCAAATACTAACTTGGAAGTCAAAAATTGTCCTTTTGGTAAAGAGGGAACTCGAAAATTCACAGCGACAATTTCGAGATTAAATATTAGTGCGAAAATTAGGGTCTTTCGGATTTTGGAGGGATTTTAGAAAGGGAGAGGAGCTCGGGGAAGTTTCGAGCTCTTAACGCCCAGCGGTTAAACCGGCCCTGGCCGGGGCTTTCGCTACGAAATCGGCGTTTTCCTGGCTTATCCTCACGACGAAGCACTCTCGAGTCCCTACGACCCTACACCACTAGGTGTATATGTATAGCACCGTCGACCCGTCGCGTCCTTTCGTGACATAATCTTCTAGCGGTGCGCCCTCCCAATTCCGCTTCTCCTACGACCTTAATACGGTGGATGACCCGCATTCGAAATTAAAAAATCGAAAAATTTTATCAATAAAAAAAACATTACTTCAGAATCAGATGAATTTTTGATCTGTTGATATGTTACGTTGATAGTCAATGTTAAATTTTATTAGAAATGTTACATTACTATTAAAAGAATGTATTCTTTTATTATAAATCAGCAAGAATATTTTATTTTATATGTGCAACTCCACATATTCAGGATTTAACATTCAACAATTTCAATCGTACGCCAATTGGTATAGATCCTCGAATCGGGAAATCAATTCTCAAACTCTCAAACATAATCGAAAAGTCGTTGAGAGTATAGGCTGGTGATTCGATTGCGATACTCTCGATGCGATGAAATAACTCGTTCTCCTTCTCGTGAATCGTTTTACCCACTCGAAGAGTCCGCGTTGTTCCCTAATTGTCACCGTTAGAAGCTCCCTTCGTGTAATTTCCTGCCGAAGGTGATCCGAATCTAATGAATTCGACTGTTCGAGATGGACAATCGAGAGACGAGTCGTATAAAACGAAATCGAGGATAACCGTTGGAAAGATTGAGATCGAGTCCGATAGACTATGCGTCCTCGTGGAGAAGCGAAGTTGTACCAGGGACCGGATGAAACTCTGTCTCGATGTATCGACACAATCCAGCGCACTCGCCAAGTGAATCGCATCGATACAGATCGAAGGCACAAGCTCTTTAGTATACTTCACTCCGAATTGGGAGCGCTCGTGGCTCCACGGTTTGCCTTCTTCTCCCTTTCGATTCCCAAACGCTTTTCATCCCCCTTCTGCATGTCATTTCACGGATTCCTCTGCTCTCCTATTTTCGATTGCACATCCTTTCATTTTGAGAATAAAACACGAGCCAGTTGCGAATTTAACGCTCCACTTTTGTCTATCTCGGCTTGTTTCTCGTTCTGCGAACGGGTTTAAAAGAATTCTTCGATTTTCGTGCGAGAATTGATAACTCGCGGCTCCGCTGGGCGATTGTCAATACCAAATTGGCGAGGAGTTCATCGGGCTCGACAAAGGACACCGCTGGCTGGGAAATTACAGGATGGTGTCTGGTCACGAGCCTATAATTATCGGCCAAGTGTCGCCTTGACTTTCCTCCTCTGAATTAACGGTCGATATGTGTTTCATTTTGGTCGATCAGTCAAATCTCTACGAATGAAAATTGACTTTACAGGAGAAATAAATTACCACGAAGAATAGCTTCAGAATTTTGAGGTCGGCCTTTAACTAAAATAAAAAAATGAACGAGACAGTTATCACTTTCAAACGGCTGTATTTCTCAATAATTTCTCAAAACTCAAATACTTCCCTTCAAAATAATCACTTTCTCGATTCGATTCAATTGATTTTAGCCGAATTATAATTGTATGAAAATGACGAGTGTCCTCTCAATTATTTTGAGAAGTGTACGCGCGTGCATTGCGAAATTCGATATCGAATTAACCAACAATAGTCACCGAACGGAAGAGAACGAGCGAGCGAAAGAGAGACATGTTGAGACGTTGAAGAAGACATTTTCCGAAACTGAAGGGGAATGGGGCATTTCTCGTGCGTGGGCGTTAACGCGGTAATATCGAGTCGAGAAAATTCCATGGGCTTCTTCGCTAATGAAATATTCTTGACACCTTGAGCCTCGGCGCAATACAATAGAGCTCCACGGGGCT
>NCVS01001581.1:31278-45895 GCA_003055095.1 Goniozus legneri | reverse complement strand
CACGGAATTCATGTCCTTGCGGTCTATATTCGTCAGATATTAAGAACTTTTAATGCTCGCGTACCGGCTATATACGATCTCGCGTTCAGACTACCGAGCAGAGGGAACAGAAGCGATAGAATGAAATCTCTGGATCGAATCTAGTATTTTCTATTTCGAATAGAATTTTCCACAGTTTCTAATTTTTAATATTTTGTGAATCAATGTATCACTCAGTGGTACCAGTAGTAGTCTAAAAAAAATTTCATTTAATAAACCAGCTAAGAAATCGAAATAAAATTTAACTCGAATCCAACGACGAGTAATTTATCGTTCCGGCACCGGAAGTAAATTCAAAGTCATCCATCAGAACCGACAAAAACAATTCCTCGAGTTCCCCGTTTCGACGACGCGGGGTCTCGGAATCGACGAAATTTTTGATTGCCTCGCGGAACGGGGGGGCTCGTAAAAGATCAGAGATGGCGAGCGTTAAAGGGCGCCTCGATTGAATTCCGTCGAAAAAGTTCCACAGCGCCGTTCGGTGTTTCCGCTCCGATTATACTCGACGAGAGGATAACCCGAGGAGAGGAGGAGAACGAGGAGTGGGCGGAGACTTAATTCACGCGCATTCATTTTCTTAACGCCGCGCGATTTGCAAGAGAGCGTCGGACCGGAATGCGGGAGATTCGAAATCGATACCGAGACTCGGGGAGGTTCTCTAATCGATCTCCTAATTCGCCCGAGGGCGAATATTTCCGGCTCGGCTCGGCGCGAAATAAAATCGAAAGGGATAACCATTCCGGGCGTTCGATAACCCAGTATTACCCATACATCGTGCCTCTGTCTCTTTTTTTCCACGCCGTGGGTTTAAATACCAATGATCCCGTACAGAATTCGAGCCGTTTTCTGCTATTCAGGGGTAGCGGGGCCCGCGTGTTTTCCGCGCGGATTTCCAAACAAGAGATTTATTCGCGTCGGCTCGCGAACTCGTCGATACATCGTTTATTCATCGGCTTACAAGTGAGACTCTGTCGCTCGGGAGTACATATAAGAGCGAATTTTTGCATCGATCGAACGGAACGCGAGACGATACTAGAGGTTGACGAACGGGAGAGTCGGTTGATTTCGTACCGCTCGGTTTTTTACCCCCTTCATTTATTCATATTAGTTCTCCCTCTCCCTCGCTTCTCTCTATCCAGTTGTGGCGCTCTCGCTCGCTCGACAATGTATCCTCCTAATTACACCCGCGCCCGGAGCCAGAAATTTTATTTCCCATGGGCACCACTCACCCAATTCACACTCATTCCCCGAGCTGGTTTCGCGAATCCCGATTAAAGACCGATCGTCTATTTCCCGGAATTTCCACGCCTCTCTAACGTTTCCTCTCGCGTTGTTTAATTTTGTATTCGATCAGTTTTATGTAGATATTCATTACATCGATAATTGATTTTGAGGAAAAGAGGGAGAATTAATTTTCACCGTGGAAATTTCGTCGAAAGATTTTCCATTCTCCGAAATATCTTATTAATACACATTATATTTATCAACCTTACTCCAGTTTAAAAAAAAAAACAGGAGAAATTCATTTCCACGAGGAAAATTTCACGAGTCGGGTCATTAAACCGCACGTTACAGCGTGTTGGGAATTTTCATCGGTAGATATCAATTAGCGCTAGTGCAGCACGCGTGGCCCTCGGTGTCCGCTCGTACATCGTTGTTACCTCTGTAGGTCGCGGCGCGATAAACTCGCGAGGAACTCACCGGAATTCTGAAATTTTTTCGCGATTTCCATTACGAAATTCCGTTCCCACCTAACTAATCGCCGAGAATCTATCCGGATTTCCCGGAAAATTCTCGTTATCGGCTACTCCGACGTTTAATTTTGAATCGACGACAAGGCTACATAGGCAGGACCTTTTGTACGATTTTCATCCGAACAAACAGAAAACGAAGAGAAAATACGGAGCTATGGGAAAATGGAATAGAACCGGCTGTGTACACGGCTCGACAATAAAGGATAGATTTCTACTGACCGTGGGATTTGTACGCGACAATCATTTCGCCGTTCATATTTCATTAGAGCCGCCGTGGCAAAACAATTTTTCTTGCCGCGAGGTAACGACTTTCATTCGAAAAACCTGCGAGAATGGCCCGAAGAGGGAAACCTTGAAAAGACGTTATTAATTCCGATACGGTGTTATTCCGGCGCGAGGATCACCGGAACGACTTCTGCTGTCCGAGCATAACAGATAAATTTTCGAAGCTGACTTTTTCTCGGAAGCCGGAATCGAGAGAGCGAGGGCCCTCGGAAGTAATTGCCAGCGTGTATCGATCCTCGCTCTGGAAAATAATATTCCTCGAGGACGGCAAAAAGGGACCTAAATATCCTGTCAGGAGAAAGATACCAAGAAAAGCAATATTTCTTTCCCCAGCGTTGCGATGGGCGTTCTTGTTTTTCGCGAAAAATATCAAAATACCGAGGAGAATTTCGTAATTGATTTTTTCCTCGTACCATTAGAAGAGGGAGAGTGAATTCTAGTGTCCAGAGATCGATCGCGAATGTCTTGACCTCGGTGGTTCTTCGACACCGATAACAGATGGAGTCACGATCGCGGGCTGGAGAGAGAGAGAGAGAGAGAATTACGACCGATAATTATTTGAAGTCTCGCTAAACGACCCTGAAGCGCTGGGAGGAGACGCCGGGCGGGATTAGGAGGGAGAAACGTTGTAAGCCGCATAAATGATAACGCAGGAACACCATGCGGCACGGGCGATAAGACTTAATTGCCCCCTTGTTTCCGTCTCGCTCATATTTCCTCGTTCTCCACCTCCGTTTCGCTCTGACAAATCTACCGCAACTTCTCCAATCTACCCGACGTGTCTGTCAAAGATTATTGCTTTCTATCCATCGGTACCTTCATGTTAATATCTTCGTTTATCGAATACAATGTCGCATGTTTTTCAATGGAGTTTCAGGTTTTTTGAATATGAATAACGAATGCCTACTTGTCCGTCTATTAAATGATTAACATTACAAACTGATTTGAATAAAATCGAGTATAGATTGTAAGTTAGGACAGATTCATAATCGGGCCTTCACGGTTTCAACCAGACGCCAGTACTAATGTAATGAAGAACTTGAAATTAAGACTTGATATGGAAGTCTCTTTCAACTTACGTTACTACTTCTAGAAGTGAGAATTGTAACTCAATTTAGAGAAAAATCTAACAAGACCTAATAAGGAATCTGAGAATTATTAAAGAAATTATAGGATGATAAAATAGGATATTACATTTCGAAACTGCATGCCACCGGGATCATATAGAATGAGGCAGATTAAGAATCGTCTATTCTCCTTGCCAGAGCATTTCTCGACAGCCTTTGTCACCCGGCGATGAGGATGAAAAATGTACGGCAATGGACGTTACGTAGCTTCCTGATCTCGCGGCTTACGCGCGATAAGCTCAATGGCCTACATACCGGCGCATCTTGCGCGCAATAAAGGGACAAAAATGGACTCGAGTCGAGTTCTCGCGTGCCGAGCCTGACAATGGGCCACCATTGAATCACGATACTCCCCTTTCTGCACACCTTTCGCATAAGTGAAATGTATAAAACCATTATCGCGATCCGAGCGCGTGCCGCAAAGCCAACTCCGTCATTAGGATTCGCGAGAACGGCCGACGGTATCGCCCACGACGAGCTTTACCGCGCGGATTTCGCGTTTTCGCGGCGCCTCCTTTTATCCTGCAAATATCCCACATTCGAGTTCTATCCCCACCCCTCCTCTTTCTCTCTCTCTCTCTCTCTCTCTCTCTCTCTCTCTTCCTTTCTACATTCCCACTCTCATCGAGGTTCCCGATATCGCTTCGGGAATCGGAAAAATATTGTAATTCGACATACATCCACGTGAATTATTACTGACCGTAATGCGCGATTATACCTCGCTCGAGGTTTGTAAATCGTTCGTCCCTCGTTTATATCCCGCCCTCGGTGAATTCGAGTGACGAATTACGTTCGGGGAGGGCAGAATCTCGTATCGGGTGAAAAAATTTGAAATCATTTCGTTCGAAAAGTGAGAGAATAATGTTGATGATAATTATTCAACATGAATTGAGACAGTTCGATAATATTTGTTTTTCACAAAGTAATGAAAGATAGTGATATTCGTAACATTTTTATTTTCTTTGTGAAGAATTTCGTTCGAATAATTCAGTCAAATCGCAAGGACGGGTGAAGTCACCCTAGCGAGATTAATTTCTTTTTTCTAGCATACGAGACGTTTTTCTCCCTTTACGCTCTGACGCGAAATGAAACATCCCGAGCGTGAGAGGCTGGAATCGAAACCGACAACGTCGTCCAGATTCGTCAAAATTATACCGCCTGACTATTTTCCGACCTATACCACTTTTTGCGAGTTACATTCGAGCCCGAGTGGTACGAGTCAACGTTTTTCCCAGACTCCTATTCAATCGATTACATCTATTTCTGCTTGGCGCGAGGACAGAGCCGCCGGAAATTTAATATCGCGGAATAGAACGATTTCATGGGAAACCAAAGCGAGGAAAAAGAATTCCGCAAACGAGTTAATAACTCGAAGGTTTTCTATTCGAAGGGGGCTGGATTTTCGTCGTACGAAATTTCTATACTCGTTGATGGCTTAGACGACAAGAGAGTCATGAAATACGAGTCAGGCCGTTCCCTCGTCCTACCTCTCCCTCCTCTCATGGCTTTGTTCTCGTTGCGCAACGCGCCACACCTCGCGCTCTAATGCTCGTACAATGCTCGACAGTTGTCGCTATGGGTCGGTCTACGCCCCCCCCCTCTCTCTCTCTTACTTTTCATTCCTCTTTGTGTCGTCTTTTTTCTTTCTCCTAGTTTTTATTTCTCATCCGTAAAATATCGTCCAAAAACAAAACCAGCGTCTACATTCGGTGAAAATTTCCGAAGGGGAAATATCTCGAAAAATATCGAAACGGAAAATAAACTTATCGACTCGGGATTTCGAGACTCGAATCTCCTCTTCGCTCGTTCGCCGTAACGAAATGCCAGCTTAATTTGGTACGTCAGCGCTGCAGCTCTGTGTGATGTAAGACTCGGAGGGAGTGAGAGCCGAGAAGAAAATCCTCGATTTTTTCCCTTTTTTTTGCGAGGACCAAAAGGACGAGAAGAGCGATGCGGCGGAAACGAGCGGACTCTTTTAAGTAGAAATAAGAGCGAGCTACGATGTCCTTATCTTGATAGGCCCCCCCATTTCGCCTTAAAAAGCGCGCTACGCAGTTCGCGCTGGCGCACCAGTGACAAAAACTTCCTCCCGAGGCAAAAAATAACGGAGAGGAGAGACAAAAAATTCGAGCAAGACAAGAGAGGAGAAAGATAACCGCTGTATTAAGATTTCTAATCTAAATGAACGCTCGTTCCGGTCCGGTGCAACCCTCCCCATACCCCACGAGTTTATCCTCGGCTCTTTCTCGCTGTTCTCTTTGTATTTTCTATCTCTTTCTCTCTCTAAACTGTTTAATGGCGAGCCCAGCAATGAAGGGGGGAGGGAGGGGGAGAAACGATTCGTCTTAGGGGTCTCGATAAAACTCGAAGAGATACAGAGCTCTCCAATTAAAACAGTTATTTAAAATTCAAATATATTGCTCTAATAAAATTCGAAAAAAAAAAAAAAATACATAATGTGTGTAAACAGATAATACCATTACCCAATTAACCGCTGTCTCTTGACAATTTTCAACAGTAAATATAGCCTCTAAAAATGATATTTTTGTACGAAAATAATCGACTTTCCATCTTTGAATAACATTTTTTCCCGCAAAATCATCGAGCTCGTTAACAGAAATTCAGCCATTCGCCAACGTGCGTAAAAAGCGAGGAGAATACGGTCAACATCGCACCGTCACTGTGTAAAAGCAAAACCTCGGAAGGATTTTTATCGGCGTCCCCGGATCCTACGGGCTATACGGGCATCAGCATCTTTCCATAAGTAGCCATTCCCAATAGCGATATAAAAATAACGTCGGCCCCGGACGATAAAGCTCCCCTCACCCCCTCCCTCAACTTTACCAATTCCGTTATACGTACTTTTATCGCGTCTTTCGCGTTTGTATATATTCCGATGCGCGAGAGCGATATCCGTGACCGTACGATCGAGATATCTCGGGCCCGATTATGCCAAAAGAGAGCAAGAGAGAAAGAGAAAAAAGAATCGACGTTATCAGGAGAATTTCCCAAAAAATCGAAACGACGATGTATCAATCGACATTCCTCTCAACGCAGGAGTTAAAATTTTTCTTCTCACCGAAAGAGCCCAATGTCAATTTCGCGTCGGTTGTATTTTAATACCGCCCTCGACAATTGGTAGTTATCGAGCAATCAGCGTTCGCTTTATTGGCAATTTCGCGATGTGCCCCCTACCCCAAATGCCGTGTATCGTTACGAGTCACGTCACGCAAAATAATACCCCCTACCTTTTGTACCCACAGCGTTGTCCGTAATCCGGCAAATCCCAAAGACCGTGTTAATTAACAAAAATCCACCGTTGTCGCGCTAAAATCCACTCCGATCTGTCCCCTCCACCCCTCTCGCTCTTTTTCGCGGTTTAAAAATTTTTCATTCCGCACGCCACAAAGCCACAGCTTAATGAATAATTGACAAATCATCGGGCCGGTGACTAAAGTCGAAAGAGAGGTATGGAGGTAGGGCGGATATTCCGGCGAATTTCCTTTCGCGTTAATTCCAGATCGTTATTGGCGCCGAACCAAATTCCTCCTCATTCGCTAATAAAGAGACGGTCCTTTCTCGCACGACTCTAAAAAAATAAGGAATAGAGAGGGCGAGAGAAAATGGCTCTTTCAGGACGAGAGCGAGAGGGTGGATTTATGCGGGACGATATAAGTCCCGCACAGAATCGCGCGCCCGCCGTTTTACGACGGTGATAAACATTCGTCACGCTAATTTCCGCGGGCTGTAAGATTTTCGCGACTCCGAGATCCGGGCGAGCTGCGCGAGAAGTAAAAGTACAGAATCTTAAAAATATCTCCCTTTGAGGAAAGTTTTCTAGAAAATAGTGAATTTTGTGAATGTACATATTGTATGTATTTACTGGTTCTGAAAATTTTGAATTATTGAGAATTTCCCTTTACGAAATAAAGAATAATTTATAATATTGTATTATGTAGTTGAACACAAACATTAATTTTAAACAACCATGTATACGCTCTATATATGTATGTACATATACCGTTACGCGAAAATGACGTCCTTTTGAGAAGAGTTGGTTCACTCATCCACGTAAAACTTCCATTTTCCGAGGCTGTAATTTTCCTCGGTGGGACCTCGAGACGAGGAAAAACCTTCAGAGAATAATCCCTCGACTGCGTCTTATACGATACATCCCTTCGCTTTGAAGTTTCAGGGGGTGAAAAAATTCCCTCCCGCTGAGAAAACCGATCGGGAAATTCCGTCAGCCATTTTCTGGAAAAAGTTTGGAAAAATCGCCAGAGTAACTCTCTCT
Organism: Goniozus legneri; assembly: GCA_003055095.1. NCBI lineage: Eukaryota > Metazoa > Arthropoda > Insecta > Hymenoptera > Bethylidae > Goniozus > Goniozus legneri. The sequence continues at coordinate 38,396 of NCVS01001581.1, read as the reverse complement.
CCCTCTTTGCAGGGGGTGGCAAGAATCCGGTCTCATTAGCGTCCTTCCAGCGGGACCTCTTACCCTTTAATTAGAGAACACGCTAGACTCGCTCTCATTTCTCGACGAAATTTCACGAGCGAGAGAGAAGCATCTCCAAGCGCTATTCTCCGCAAGATTTTCCACCAGGCATTTCCCTTTTTCCTTTCGTGGTTTCTACCTCTTTCTTTCTCTCTCTCTCTCTCTCTCTCTCTCTCTCTCTCTCTCTTTCTCATTTCGATCGTTCTTTCTATCACGCTTCTTACGAATTTCGAATCAACATTCTTGATATTTTCCCGAATATTCTTTCCGATGAATATCTCACCGGATAATTTTCTTAGCGGATCGAAGCACGATTAACGAGCGTGCTCGAGTTTCCGCTGTTAAGTGTGGTCGCGAAGGAGGATTTCCTGAAGAGAAAGAGAGGGGAGTACCGCGGAAATAAATTGCGCTACGTCGTGGAATTATTTGCGGGCTTTGTCGCGGCCGTCGTCACTCGTAACGTTCAATTTACTCGCCGGCATCAATCTTATCCTTCTTTATTCGTTTTCGTTACTCCCTCTCTCCCTCATACGAGCACCCCTCGCTCCTATTGTCCTACTTCCTGGTTACCCACTCCGACTCATCTATCAGACGCAATCGCGTAATAGTGTCAACGCTTTTCCCCATCTCGGTCTCTCCCTTTCTTTCCTTTCCTTTATCTCTCTTTCTCTCGTTCTGTCTTCGATTTCTCTTTGCCTATAGCCCATTTCGCTCCTTGGTATCGAGAATTCGAAGAAACTCAGATCGATTTCTTCCCCTTTTTTTTCTCGCTCCCAGAACTGTACGAGTCGATTCGACTCTTCTGTCTTCTCTCTTTTTGTTTATCCTGCTAGGCGGTTTCTATTTCGCCGAGTCGAAAACGAGGGAGTGGGGGCACGTCGAGGAAGTGCAATTAAGATTGTGGAAAGTTAATTCCGATTCCGAGACCGTGGGATGAACGTAAAGGAAAAGTTAACTCGACTGGGGTTTCTCGTCTTTTCTTCTACTCTCTGTCTCTGTCTGTCTGTCTGTCTATCTCTCTCTTTCTCTTTCTCTCTCTCACTCACTCACTCTTTATCTCTCTATCTCTTTTTCACTCGTTCTTTTTTCTCTTCACTGCCTTTTTTATTTCACTCCGCTAATTAGAAATCAAACTCGATGTACCGAGGTGCCGACGGACGAATCGAGGAGGGGGCTAACTGTTCCGCTGGATAATAAAGTACCTGTAAAAAGAGATTAAGAGCAGAACGAAGTAATAACAAAAAAGAGAGCCGAGGGGATAGAGAGCCGAGAGAGGAAAAGGGAATGAAAGAGGAAAAATATTAGCTAGCTACTTTTCTATCTGGTACGCTATTTTAACGTTTTTTACCGGAAAATTTCAGAAGGAGATGCAAAATTGTAGGAGTAGCGAACACGCGCATAATCGCGAATGAGTTGGACGGCTGAGAAGAAAAATTAAAAAATACGTTGGAGCCGCCATGGGCGACGACTGAAAACAGTGTATTCCGCTCGTCGAGTCCACTGAAGAATATAATGACGATTATCTGTCGTCAAACAGGTTTTTTCCTCCGAATATATTTTTGCAAAATATTACCATCGGAACTCCGAAAATTATGCTCTATTGAATTTAATCTCAAAGTTTTTGTGACCCGGAAAAATCGGAAAATCAGAGTAGGAATTTCATAAAAATTTTCCGACATACAAGAAAATTATTTGATAATGATTCAGAACAATTTGAGAAATATATTTAATCGAGTTTAATCGCCAAGTTTTTCCGAGCTGCGTAAAAACCAGAGAATTAACGGCGAATTAAAATGACGAGAAATTAGAGAGACCAAAGGGGAAGATGGATAGCGAGAAGCTCAGAATGCATCCTGGGGATACAAAGTTTTCGGGGATATATAAAGTCGTGTGATGAATCGAGGGCACTGTAGATTTTGCTCCGTATTTGTATGCCGTCAGGACGGGACAAAAAGTACGAGCTGGGTTGTTTAATAAAATGTTTGCGGGTTGATGAATAGCACGCGACGGGGGTTTTTCTCTTTCGGATGCTCCGAGGTGAGAACTCGTATACGATATTTCGTCTAATTTTCCGAGAGCTAACGACTCGCATTTCTTATTTCGCCTTTCTTTTCGATGAAAATTCATGAGCAGGTACATAGATTTGATACGCCATAAATACATAATTGATCTTATTTTTGTTCATAATGAAGCAATGAAAAATTATTCAGAATATTTGAATAACCGATAAATCGATTATCCAAGTGCCCAGAAAATTGGGTCAGTTTTCAAGATAATTATCGTTATAGATAGAAAATAAATTCTCATCCCCAAAATAACCAATGACGAGAGGAGAAATTAACTCAATATTCACGAATTAATTTATCAGAGTTAAATAAAAAATAGAACGAGAACTCATTTAAAAAGCGTGAAAAGAAAGACGAAAATAGAAAGAAACAGAGAGAACGAGACGCTGGGATTCTTACGATGCAGCCAACGCTAAGCTCTGGGATTTTCGAAAGGCCGGCTATGGGGAGAAATAAAAATCGATTGCGTCCAGCAACTTTGGCAGCAATTATTGATCGAATTAAAAATTCAACTTCTACCCATCGCGGAGCTGGTCGATAAAAGGGAAACTAATAAATAAAATTCGGAAAATAGTCTCAATTAAATGACTAATATTTTCTGAATAAAATTATTTTCTGTGATAGATAAAACTAGAAAAATTTTTACGACGTTAAAAGTTTTCATTTTATCGATTCGTAAAATATTTTAGATTCTCTTAAATCATTAGGCGCTCAACGATCTTATGTTCAGCCTGTTATCGACCCCCGCAGTCACTTTGAAAATGAAGGAGCACGCCTCTGTATCAAATTAATTGCCGTCACTCCGATCGACTCTCCGTCGAACGATCTTGACATCAGCTGATGAATTATTTATCAAAAATTCAACGGGCGCTTACCTTGGTGAACTTTAAACGGTCCGTTCGGTAAACCGATATGTCCATCTAGTTTTTTCTCGGAGTATAAAAAACAGTAAACGAGTAAGAAAACATTCTCAAAAATTTTCACATGATCGATTAATTAGAAGGATAAATCTAGGATTTGAGATAATGCGTATACATTATTCTCAAGGTGAGATATTTGCAAGAGGAAGCAACGTTGTACAAGAGAATGTAAAATTCTTGAGTGATCTTGAGAAAGTGAGAAAGTTGTGAGTCAGCCAGAACACACACACTCTCTCTCTCTTTTTCTCGCGTGAACGTATGCGACGCGAAACAAGAGAGCGATCTCGCGGTGGGGGATTTTCCGATATTTTTCACGGATTCGGGCGCGTTGTGGGTTGAAGTGTTTCGGAGGCGTTAGTTGCACGTACAACGGACGATTTTCGGGTGTAGGTGGTTCTCTCTCTCTCTCTCTCTCTCTCTCTCTCTCTCTCTCTCTCTCTCTCTCGCTATAACCAAGATTTACATTTTTCGACGGAAATAGGTTTCGCGATAAAAGGATTTGGAATAAAATTTAGCTCTTGCTTCCTTCGTCGTGCGAGCCCCTTCTCCTCCCCCCTAACCACCGCCCCTCTCTAGGTATTTTGATTTAGTAGTCGTTTGAGAGTTGGCAAGCTCTTTGGAGAGCCGCCAACATTTTTACGTTATTCCCATCGCCCTGCACCACCCTCCCTTCGACCCTCCCGAATGCATCCACTACTCGACCGTTCTCTGCTTTCTATGGTCCCTCTTGGAATTTCCCGATCTTCTTTACGCCCCCGTTCGTGCCGAACTGGCCAAGTATCGCACCAGCGTACGTCTCGCTGATCGATAGCGAGAATCGATTCGGAGAACGCAATTTGGTTTAGAATCGCCGAAAATTTATCGCTATTTCCTCCCGGAAAATCGAATGGCATATAAAAGAGAACGTCGCCTGTGAATTAATTTTTACACCCGTGTTTATTCGCTTCGAAGAATTTTTCTCGACGGTAATCTAGGAAGAGTCCGCTTTCCACCCGAGTAAACAATCTACTTTTTTTTACCTCCCAAAAACCAATCGTATTCCGACCACACACGTCGATGGCGTACCGTAACACGTTTATTCTACGGCTCTATTGGTACGTGCAGCGATATTCAGGGAAAAATAATACCGCGCTCCTCTATCTGTTATAATCCTCTTTGCCGTGCTCGCAATTCACGCGCGGAACCATTGACAATGGAAGCAATTACCCGCTCATGTTTCGAAAAGTGGTGAGGAGAGGCCGAATGAAAATATCGTTGGGACGTTACCGAGATTCCCTGGCAAGGTGAAATTATTGCTAATGAGAAAGCACAAGAATTATTGTAAATTGTAAACGTGGAAACTCGTACCCGGACGTATTCGCATACCTACCGGGTGTTCCTGTAATAAAAGCTCCGAATATAATCTTTAATTTTTTGATTATGGATTAATGCTAAAACTCATTCCAAATTCTAGCTCTGTGGTTAGACAAAAAGTAATCAAGCCTGATATCAATCGGACAGGATTTATAAATATATATTACACGAAGTCGTTACCATTGCCATTTATATTTTGAGTGTTATTGTTTACCAAAACCCTCCTATTTCTTGGTAAGAGCACATATATTAATGTATATGTACGTATTAATGTAGTTTTTTACATATTTGTATTTATGTTTGTGGGCCACAAAAAATTTGCTAATTCAAAAGCCTGCATGTTATAATATATTCAAAGTAGGCCGGGTATACTCGTCCTTGGAAGCGAATGGGTTAAATACGAAACATTAGTGCCGACTCGAAAAGAATTTTCACGCAAATAGGAATGCGAGATGAAGAAAGCCACTCTCGATTCCGCAGGCATTCGCGTTATCTCTGGCCGACGCCTATCGGCCAAAGCGCAGACTCGCCGGGTTCTCGTAGAGCTCTTCTCCCACCTCGTGTCCTTCTCACGGCTCGCAGGCAGGAGCGCGCGCGAACTTTTTCTGCCGCTGACCGGGCGAAGAAAAATTCGTACGCGCGCGTGGCTACTCGAAGGAAAAAAGTCAGGAGAGAGGCTGTCTATTTTGGAAAATTGCAAAAAGTTTTCCAACGTCGTTTCCGGTACGCGAGACGTTCCTCTCGATTACCGCGTCCTCCCCTCTCGCTCTCCGGCCGAATGTTCCCTTTTTTACGACGTTATATACGACTCGCGAGCTGCATTACCGTAATGACTCTTGCGGTGCGCCGTACGAACAAAACGCGCGTGTTCTCCGCGAGAGGTTGCAAGCTCGCGCGCCTCTTTTTTGTTACGATCTTATTATTATACCTCCATCGCATTATATTTCCTCGACGGTTATCCGGCCGAAGCAGCCTCGAGTGAAGACGAGTACGCGAGGGGGTTGGGGAAGTAATACCGAGACGCGAAATGGCATCTCATCTACATAATTTTTTCTCCACTCCTCCCTCTCTCTGCCTCCCTCTCTCTATCTATCTACCACCCATTTCGCTCTCCCCTTCTCGTCCATTCACGCGAAATAACGAAACAGTACATTGCCGGAGAATCGTCCAGTTCTCTCTTTCTCTATCTTTAATATTTCTCTCCATCGATCGGAGTAGTTTAAATAAATAATGCATGCCACCGCCGTGGCGCGTTGACTGCATAATTCAATGGAATTATTAACATACACCTCACCAGGGAAAACTACCCTACTCTCGAATTTATCGACTGAACGGAAAATTTTCCAGCCCTTCGTGATTTTTCCAGTTTCGATTGCAGCGACAAAACCGAGCCCGTCTTCTCAGGGCGGTCCTCGCTTTTTCGCGAAACATATTCGCGCAATTTCCTGAGAGCCGGTAAAAGCGATACTGGCGTTATAATCCAATCTGAAAATTTACAGCAGCTCGTTTGTGGAAAAGTGGGAAAGAGAGAGAGAGAGAGAGAGAGAGAGAGAGAGAGAGAGAGAGAGAGAGAGTGGCCCGCAGCGACGCCGGCGAACACGAAATTTCGCGGGAGCGTTATAACGTCCCGTATAAATTTCATTGACGGTCGAAAAATGTAAATACGAGCGGCCGGGTGCTCCGCATTGTCCCGCGGACAATGAGAACACTTCCCCCTCTCCTCTTCTCTCGCCTCTTCGCGCGTATCGTACCGATATATTCATCGTTTTTTCGCGATGTTCGTAGCAACAACGCGCGATTCACTCCCCAAAAATTATCTGTAATTTATTCGAAATTGCTTCGCGCCGCTCTCGCCGTAGAAACTCATCAGTGTAACGCGAAAACGTGCGAGTATTTGTATATGTTGCTCGCATACAGGGTGAATTTTTGTCGAGGAACGAGTTCGTGAGAAGCGTAGCGATTTTGAAAGCAGCGCCGCTCCAGAATCCGGACGAAGTAAATTTTCAATCAGTTTCTCAGAGGTAATAGTAGGATATAGACGTATCGTTTGTGACAATTGTACCATTATGATTTCTTTACAATTTGTATCGATATGTCAAATATTTGGTTCTCGCTACAAATATCATGACTTCGGTTATTTCCATGATTTTAGTGACGTCATTGAGAATATTTCATTGTATTCGTTGAAATTTTATGTACAATTCTAATTAATATTTAAAAAACATCCCGAGGTGTAGTGTATTCGAGTATTATTTTTATTATTGTTAATGAGAATCTTAAAAATGATTGTTGCATTTAAGTCATCAATATTCATTTAAAATCGTATGGCCACTACTGATGGTATAATAGACATTACAGAACAATTTAAAAATATTATGGTTGAATTAATTTAATTTTTGATAAAAAAAAATTGTGTGCCCACAAATGGTACATCTATCTAATGTCAAATTGATATTACGTTATCATTAGGTAGGAGTTCGCCACTCGATACCACCTAATATGAACGTAACGCCCGATTCCCAAAATATATCCATCTCCGTAAGAAACTTGCTGAAAAGCCAGGAGGAAAATTTAGCCCGTCGTAGATGCCAGTCACGAATCGCTAACGATGGGTGAATACCACCCTGGTCGGATATAAAGCAGACGTGGCGAGATTCAGCGACTGAGACATCGAGACGCCATCGTGCGAGAACTCGCCGCGATTTTATACCTCGGCCCT
>NCVS01001581.1:9400-29105 GCA_003055095.1 Goniozus legneri | reverse complement strand
GGGGGGGGTACGCAGTGCCCACGGTGTCGAGAAAGCTACGCTCTCGGCTTTATTAAGCGTATCTTTCAAAACCGCCGACAAGCGCGTTTCGCGAGAGACTCCGAATACGTCCTTCCATTCTGCCAACTCCCACCAGCCGAGCAGCCAACCTACAAGCCGGGCGAACGACCAAGCTACGTCACACGACCCGGAGGGAGAATTTACTCGTTATACTCGACGAAGGTTCTCCCTCTCTCTCTCTGGTTCTCTCACTCTCCTCGTGCCCGATATTAAGACCTCTAATAAATGCCAGGACATTTGCATGCCCGTCGTCCTTTTATGATTAATCGCGACCTAGCGTCTGTATATTTGATTTTTCTCGCTGATTCTTAAAGCTGCAAGACTCATTGGTTAAAATTGAAAGAATTAAGGGCCCAATCGAGATCGAGAACTGATGCGGTCTCTTCGTGACTGTCGTTGGGATAGATTCCTCGAACAATCGCGGATGGTTTACCTTTCGAGCAAAAGAAATCGTTTTCTAGCGTAATGAACGATGGTTCGAATTTCTTCTCTATCTTGTTCGATACACGGCACGCGTCCGAGTTTATTCGATAGGTTATCGGTCAACAGAAGAGCGTTGTCGGTGCAACATCCTTTCTACCTATCGTGTTACGAACGACAAGCGATGGGATATAACAAGAGAAGGGAGAGAGAGAGAGAGAGAGAGAGAGAGAGAGAGAGAGAGAGAGAGAGAGATGGAAGATGGGGTCGCGCAGAGGGGTCGTAACGCGATTCTCTAAAGGGGATGTACGACGATGAACGGGCCGCGTTCGCGTCGGAAAACTCGGTCAATCAGCCGTCCCAGACCCCAACGAGTCGAATATCGAACGCCGCGATTAGCAATTAGCGTTTTCATTTCCCTCCCACATTTTCAACAGAAAAAGAAGCAATCTTGTCTATGAACACTGAAATCTGTAATCATATATAATCACTGGTAGTTGTAAACTACACAACACTGTTTTCGATTCAACTTTTTAAATTTCTTCAAGAACAATCGATCCTGCAGACGATCCAAGAATATTGTGTTTTTTATTTGAACTATTTACCAATAAAGATTTTCTACAATTATAGCATCTTGAGTTTATTTAAAAAACCTTTCTAATACTAAAGACTCTAAAGGGAAGGACGTTTTTCTCCTTCGAACTCGTTTAAAAATACCATCAGACAGGGATACCATAAGCTCCGAGAATTATTAAGCGATATAATAACCATTAGACTGCGGTAGACAAAAAAAGGTTATATCGAACAACGTAACACGCCCAATTCAGCGGCCATACACAGACACGGGGCACATATAGTCGCGAGCTGATAAACTTTCATGTTCGCTGACTGGCGTGATTAGCTAAGTGATTGGAAGACCCCACCCAGACGGTTAAGCACGCCAGTATCCATAAGTCGAATCGTCCTTCCCAGGATAACCTTCTCCTCTTTTCATTCTATTCTATACATACGTACACGTATGCGGTGTTTATATGTGTGTTTTTCAACCTCCGACTTTTACCCAATCCTCTTCCTCCGGGTCCCGAATAATCTTGTTGCTCTTCGACCGGACTCCGCTTCGGATCCCTTAATACGCTTAATAGAGAAGATAGGAAGAGAAAAAGAAACGAATCTACTCTCTCTCTCTCTCTCTTTCTCTCTCTCTCTCTATCTTTCTCAGAGCAGGAAATTTCATCCGACGATTTCTCCTTGTTACTCGCTATATGTGTACCGTCCGCGCTAAATCTTCTGAAAAACCGGCCGATTCGACCAACCGTGGGTTCCTCGCGTTCACGTACGTTAGACCGAAGACGATTCGATTCATGACCTTTTTTTGCTCTCGGTTAGCCGTTTATTTATCGGATCTCAATTCGACCAATTCGCGAGTGTTATCTCGCTTCGCCGTAATAAGACGTAGACATAATTAGATAAATGTTTTTCTATTACAATTTCGATTATGATTATTATTGTAATATTTGTGCCGATAATTACAACGTTGGAGATAATATGACATTGCGATATTATTAATTTCGGAATCGATAACACCGAACATGTTAATAATAGTACGAAATAGCCAATAATATAATTTGTAACTGAAAATCGTATCGGTCGAGCACGATTGATTTTGTTTCCATTATTGAATATTTTTTTAAATAAAAATCTAAACCAGACTAGAAATTCGTATTTCATTTGCGAATTACTCGACTGCGATAAATAAAAGAGGAAGAGCGGGGGTGGAAAAATGAAAAGGAATCGTTAAAGCGACGTACGTGACGAGAATATCGCGAAGGGCCGAGTCGCGCGACGCGTTTTTCTTGTTTCGATTGGGAGACGTGAGCTCGCATGGCTAGTCGGCATGAGCGGATACGTGAGCAAAGGCCCGATTCGAGTGCGTATCTTTCTACTCGCACGTATACATTCGCCCACAGAGCCACCCACACGGATCCAGATCGCGAGTCGAGAGTTACGAGTTTCAGTTTTTCGCGTGACGGTACATCGAGAGTAGCAAAATATTGGATTAAGCGAATTCACGAACGAAATATCGAACGACTGAATAATTAATTACAGAAAATTTATTCGGAAGATCGTTCCACGGACGATAATTATTTCGCGCATTATTCGATTTTTCGACGCGAAAAATACTCGATGGGGAATAAGAGGAGCACTCCGGGTTTGTTTCCGAAAATAAATCAGAACGGAGCGGTTTCTTCGTACTGCAAATGAATAAAATTGAAATTGCGAGGCCGCTTCTATTTCGAGCGGTTCGACGGGGGGGGATTATTTATCACGGGGCGAGTATCGATGCCGCATAATTATCAATGCTATCCGTTGCATATTTCATGACGCGCGCGTTAGCGCGGGGTTTTGCATCTCGCGTCGCGCCCGGAACGAGCGATTACGGGCAAAACACTTTGCCAATCGAGCATGCTGCATTCTACCACAGATAAAAAAATACATTCTGCCTCTCCCTCGAGAACTCGTTAGAGCGTTTGGAAATTTCGAGACGAGAATAATTTTGTGGATAATTAAAAAATTGTTGATTTATTCTCCAAGATAATCCAGGGAATTTTCATTGAGAAATAAATCTGATAATTTCCGCGCGAAATGAGAATCTGGGAATATACGGAGATTCGAAAATAAGATAGCTCGTATAGGAAGAAGCATTTCGTTCGATCGAAACAACGCCGGTAAATCAGCCGCTCCCTATTTCCCTGAAGCTTACCCTCTCTCTTCCTCTCTCTCTCTCTAATTCCGTCTCTTTCTTGCTCTCGTGACGCGAAACAATCGCCGTACCTAAGCGCATGCAAGAGGCGAACGCTTTCGGATGGCAAAAAAGAAAATAAAACAGCGCGGAGAGCTCTATTAAACGGAAATCAGAGCGGAACAGTGCGTGCCGGCGCTATTTCATTTTCGATACTTTTAGCGCCGGTAAATGCCGTTATTACTCCACTCTCGTGCTCCAATATTTACTTATTCCTTCATTCCACAGCGCTAAAAGATATAACCTCGAGCTCTGGCCTCTTTTTTTTCCTACAAAACCCCGCACTCGTTATATCCTCTTTCACGTCGATCTCTCTCGCTCTTTGTACCGGCAAAGCAAAGGCCAGACGCCGGCTAATCGAGAACAGTCTAAAGAGACCGCCTCGGGCTATCACGATAAACCCCAAAATTGTCGATGCGCGCAAAATTCGTCATAATTCTGACCCTCTCTTCTCCAGGTTATCCTTCGGGATTTGTTGTCCTCTTCGTTGTCCGCTCTACTTCTCATGTTGTCTTCTTCTTTCTACGAAATATTCTCCAATATTCATTCTGTTTTTTCGGGGCCTAATTTAATTTTTGGATACGTTCCTTCGAACTTTAGCGACTTTTCTCTCCTTCCAAGGGTATTTCTCTCTCACCCAAGGTCGCGTAACAGTAGTCGAAGAGAAATTCCGACGGTAACGGTGGCGGAGATTAAAGGGGCGAGAAATAAATTCACGTTTGCGAGAGACGCGTTAGAAATCATGTGGAGTGGTTATATATGCGTTCCCTCTACCTCCCTCGTCGTCTACGTTCGTCGTGAGTTATCCTTTGTCGGGGTGGAAATCGATAACGAGGCCATTAACGTCGCGAAACCAAGAGCGTTGAATCGAGTGATTCCGTAGCGGAAGGAGGAAGCGAGAACGAGAGTATAGGTAACGAAAGCAAAAAGAGAAGTTTAATATTTATCGAGGTGATGATGGATTTTATAACCCTCTTTGACGTAACAGCGAGAAGGGGGAGGGCGGACGGCTAGCCCAGATCGAGGCCAGAAGGGGATGTTTGACAAAAGATAAGGAGGAATTCTGTGCCTGCGTTAAAGGCAGGAGTATCGAGTTTGGGTAGTGTTTCATTTGCCAGTTTTTGGATTAATCGTGGGACTTGTCAATCTTGGTATCGCTCCTTGCGATTTACTTTCGGTTCTGTTAACAAGCATCCAGGAAGATAACGAACCCTGTTGAAGTATTTATAAAAAATTCTGCGTTTGTTATTTTTATCGTCGAATTTCGAAGACCCTTGTGCGTTCAATTCAAATTTTAACCACCTATTTCCTCTTAATTATATAATTCATCTCGATTACGCTCATATGATCCCACAACACACTGACTTTTTATCAGCGAGGTGTGAAAGTTGTTTTATGGCTCATCATGCGTTTAATATATCCAACGTTATGACGTGGCGTGTCGACAACTGTTTATGCCACATACGCGGCTCACCGCGACCCTCTCTCCCCCCACCACCTCATCATGGTGGATGGTAATTGCACGTAATTTGCATTAGATTTTAATTTGATACCGGCGCGTCGCACGCCTGGAAGCGACGAAAACTACGATCCCATCGCCACCTGACGGTGACAATGACAAGCCTACACCTCACCCGATATTCCGCTGATATTTCGATAGCAGGGAGAGAGAAAAAAAATTAGACGAAACACACCGAGGGAAAAAGAAATTAATTTCCGCGAGCTAGTTGCAAAGGAATTATTCACACTCGTCGTTATATCGCGGCGTGATTAACGCCGACGTCCCTTTTCGTTATTACACGAGTCGTTTTGATAGGCAAATAGCGAGAGTGGGAGAGAGAGATGGTGCAGCGTTTCAAACCTGGGAATCCGTTATTTATTGCTCTGAATAATGAAATTCGCGAGAAGCTCGTTTTTGCGGCAAACGAAAACTCATTGTCATTTGTATGCAAATTGCGAACCAGGGTTCGCTTAAATTATTAAAAAAAGAGAGAGAGAGAGTGGAAAAGATAAAATAACCAGAGAAAAAAAGTAATAACAGAACTTCTGTATGGCGATTCGAACCTGAGAATGGAATTCTAATCACGCTCGACGTCAACGTACGACGAGAGAGAGAGAGAGAGAGCGTAATAATTTTCGGCGTATCGTGACGAGTCTATCGAGCGCGTTCACTCTGAGCTCTATCAATGGATAATTAAAACTCTCACAGAACCTTCGGCGGGAATCTATTTTCGTTGGCAGTGCGTTTTAGCGGCGAAACACGAAAACCACTCTTGCCTGATCGACCAAACCAAATTGCAAAGTTGGAATTTGAGGAATGAAAAGAGAAGAGAAGGGAAACGAAAATAAAAATAAATATTCGAATTCGCAGCTGATCCATAAATCAACATAATTAATATTTGTAACCATTTCGATAATCGATAGAATTTCATCATAAGTTTGATTAATTGCCATTCGCGGAACTGCCTTACGAGAAATCTTGTTTCGATTTTCAATGAAACAGGGAGCGAAGAAATTCGACTCTAAGTAGAGTCAAAAGTGAGACCGAGAAAGATGGGAAAAGGGAGGGGGAGAAAAAGAAAGAAATGGGTCATATTAAAGGTTCATTAGGGCACGGAGGTTTGGTATCTGACCCAAATTCATATTTTCCATAGCGACGTTGTGTGCGGAGGGGTGAGCGCGTACGGCGATCCTCGTAGGCGGAAGGGAGGGAAAGGAGAAGGCGGAGGGGCGTGGAGGGAAGTGGCGAGGCTCGAAGATTTCGGTGGGACAGGACTGGGTTGGTACGTTTAGCCAGCAGCGGTGGTTCGCGCAGGCGTATGGGAGAACGGGGAGGACAGCGGGGGTGGGAGGCTGACGAGGGCGAACGCCGGCGTCTACCCCTACCCGGCATCCCCAACCTCCTGGGTATACCCGAAACGGTATATGCTCGATGCACAGCGCGCCCTGTGCGGGCGGGGAGCGTCGCGACGCCAGCCGTCTCGGCTGCACAGTGCGGGTCCGGACGCCCAACCAAGTAGTACGTTCACGTTTTGGTCGGACACGGTTAAAACACCGCCATTATCCTCCTTCCTCTTCTCACCCATTCCAAGTACCTCATTCTCTCCTTCTCTCTCTCTCTCTCTCTCTCTCTCTCTTTCTCCTTCCTGTTTTGAAATCTGTCCTTCCTAGAGCGGTTCCGTTGTATCTCCGCACAAGTTTCGTACCGCGAGCCGGTACATTGCCAGCCGAACTCGAATATTTCATCAGCCTCCCCCTCGAGCGAGAATTTCCGATTCTCCGCGGTCCCGAGAGGGAGAGAACCGGGCGAGAAGGCGACGAAGGGGAGAGAAGAGAACGCGAGACTTTACGGCGTCTCCAGGAAAGAGAGAGAGAGAGAGAGAGAGAGGGAGAGAGGGAGAGAAAAGTAGAGAGGAAAACAGAGATTCTAGAACGGCAACAACGGAGGGGCTCAAAAATAAACGAGGAGTGATCGTGAGAATTTCCACCTTCCAATTTCGATATGTCCAGAGCGCGGATTTGTGGAAAATCGAGCTCGAGGAACCGTCGGGGTTTTTCCTTTCGAGAGACGAAAATATTCACGAGGTTGACGGTCGTACACGTAGTATTTCCGGAACGACCGTAACCCGTGGTTGTATTCAAGGTGCAGGACGAGAGAACTAGTTGGGAATTTTCTCAGCGCGGGATAGATAATTTTTTTGCGGAAATTCGTTCCCCCGTTTGTCGGCGAGATTTTCCATTTTCCGCGGCAAAAGTGATGCGTTTTACCGGTTCCGAAGCGACTCTACCTCTAACCCGCTTACTCGAGTAGATTTTTCCCTCCGTGTGAAAGGGTGCTAGATAGGGGGAGAGCGAGAGCGAGAGGGAGAGAGAGAGAGAGAGAGAGAGAGTCGGCGGACTTCCGCCATTGTCGCGGCTAACAATAGCGGCGTGTTCAAGAAGCGTTAGACGACCCTCGAGGGCGCGCCGACTTAAAAAGCCACGCGCGAGACGCGCAACGCGACGAGCTTGAGTAGCCTCAAAACTTCTTTCTACCGCTCTCGCATTTTTCTCAGTCATCCATCGTGCGCGTGTCGCGAATTTTCCGTATCGAAATCTTGGAGGAAAATTCACGCTCACGCTCGAAAAATCCAAAGAAATTTCGTCGGAATTTTCTAAGAGAGGGAAAACGTCGAATAAAACTAAGATAAGTAACCAACAATTTTCCAATTTTCTCGGAAAATTGAAGGAAATGAAGATTTTCCATTATGGTAAAAACTTCTAAAGAAAAGAAATATTAAAAATTTTTTGATCATTAGGATTTTAGTTTTAACGAAAAATTAGTTGTTGTTTCTCGCCCGACGGAAAACGCACGCCACTCCACAGACTCGGAGGGTGGCGGATGGTCCCGAGGGCGAGAATTAGCATGGCAAGCGACTAGAGGAATACGAAGAGGAAGAGGCTTGCGCGACTGCTAGTACGATTCTAATTTCGGATCGCGCATATTTTCTCGAGAAACTCGTACGTCGATCTTCAGTCGCCGTCCAGCTCTCCTCGCGTTAGCGCCGAATTCTCTCGATAATCCGTAGTGGAAATTTTTTTTGCGGACGGAGGCGGACGAAGAGGAGGACAGGAGTGAAATGGTGAAAACGTTACCGGGAGCTGAATAGGAGCGAAAATAGTAGAGCTCGATATTAACCCGTTCGCTATTGACACTCGGCGAGAATAGACGGTTTGCCCTTGTCGAGGTCTCTTCTACAAATGTCATCCTGTGAATTTTCCTATTTTCCCCTCTGAACGGGATACTCCCACGCGATTTCTCAGTGATAAGTGGGAGATGAAAAAAAAAAAAATGGGTGGAACGTCGCCGTGATCGTTGCACGAAACGAATTTTCTCTCTTTCTCTGTCTTCTGCCGTTGCGACTCGCTTGGGACGAAAATATCGCATTCGAGTCTCCCGGAGTTCTCGGGTTTGCCTTCGGCGGATCGAGCGACTCCTTACCGACGAGAATTCCAATCGGTGGAGGTCAACAATTGAGGGCCGGGACCTTCGAATTACGCAATTCTCGCTAAATATATCATCCGAGAGTCTCGCCGAGCTCGCTGATTGCGCAAATGGCGAAAATAATCGAGTCTCGTCAATGTCAGAGAACGTTGGAAGTGCAAGGAGAACCAGTAAAAGAGAAAAACCGAGTGTCGGAAAAGTGAATTAGCATGAAAGTGTACAAAGTGCGTGAATTCTCGAAAAAGTGTCGAGAAATAATTGTAGTAGGTATAACGACAAACTCGAGGTTCTTTGTAGAATTTTTGGGAGTCTCTGCGAAGCGAGCGAGCGAGAGAGAGAGAGAAAGAGTCTCGTCCGCAGGCACTGAGAGTTCGCTCGCGAGATATTTTTAAACGCGTCTCGTGTTACGCGCGCGATATAGTCTCGGCCGAGAATAGTTACGGCGGGTAGCGCGCGTGCGAGCCAGTGAGGCTCTCTCTTCGTCTTCTTGAATTGCCATTAAGAACATCTCGCTCTCTCTCTTTTTCTCTATAAATATTGCTCCGCAAGTTCGAGACGATTATTCACGAGCTCTCGCCGTGATTTCTCTCCGACCGCGAGTGGAAAAACCTTGGAGGAAAAATTGTTGGAAATTGGAGAAACGACTCGAGAACCTCCTCGCTCGAGAAACAAGGTCGGTATGGATTCTCGTGGGTCCATTGTCAACCGCCTTAATGTTCTTCCTCTATACTCTTTTCCTGTCGATACTCTCGCACAATGACACCCTTAATGATCGTCCAGAAATGCGCGGTGCTGCTTTAAGTCTCCCGGCGCACTCGTCCCCCCCTTCTATCGGCTCGCCCCCCTCTCCATCTTCTTCTTCGTCTTCTTCTTCCCATTCAACTCTCATTCGCGTATCGGGCTCTCGCATCTCGCCATTGTCTACCCGCGCTATCGCATCGATTCTCGTTACCGCGTTCCCAATCATTTTCCAGTTCTGCTCGAAATTGCAATCCACTCGACGAAGCGTTCCCGGGAATTCGGAATTTTCGCTCGGGGGAGATGATTTTTCCGAACGAAGTAAAATAAAAATGTCTGCTCGAACTTTGCGTTCCATTTTTGGTTGCTCGTTCCGACGACGTTTCTCCTATTTCTAATTCCTCTCCTGTTTTTCCGTCTAAGTTAAGTATTCTCTTTGACATCGACGTCGAGAAACGAGGGCGAGACAGAAAAAAAAACGATGAAACGATACGATAATACAAAAATATGTGGAAGATCCTGGCAAACGTTGAAGGCTCTGGCTGGTGACGTCTCGCGCGCGCGAGAGAGTTGGCAATTAGGCGGGGACGCAGACGGCGTGTTTTTGGCAAACGGGGACGTCGGCGTATATAGCACGAAATGTCATCGGCAGGGTGAGAGAGGGCTAGAGAGCTGGAGAAGAGAGAGAGAGAGAGAGAGAGAGAGAGAGAGAGGGTGGGAGAGGGAAAATACACGACGTGCGTTCTCCGCTAGCGACAATCGCGGAAGCCCCTGCGGATAGAAAGGGTGTGTGTGTCTGTGTGTGCGAGTACATGTGTGTATGTGTGTGCGTGGGGTGGAGAGAAAATCGAGGGTTGGTGGGGGATTGGCGGATGCTGCGCGAGGATGCGTAGGACTCGACGGGTACCGGGTGTGTGAGCTGCGCGCGACTTGAGCCGACGGCGCTGACGCCGGCGCCGCCACCGCCGCAACCGGAGCCGCCGTGGCCGCCGTTGTGCAGCGGGTAGTAGTCGTCCAGGATGCGCCGAGCCATCCTGTGCTCTCCCTCTCTTTCTCTCTAATTTTTCAGCATCTCTCTCTCTTTCTCTCTCTCTCTCTCTCACACACTCTACGTCTTCCTCATCGGCACTTGGCAATCTTCGTCGTTGTCTCTCATCGCGAGATACTCTCAGTGCTCAAGTGAAATTATTCTTCAAGAACGAAGAGGAACTCTCTCGGATTCAGCAGCAACCCGGCCGAACGCAAACGTGTAATGTTAAGCTTAGCTGGTTGAACACGGGTCAAATATACCGCACGATTGACGCATTTGGTCCCCTTCAACCAGCTGTAGTTGACATTAGACCTCAACGACGTCTCGTGCCGTGCGCGTTCGCGAAACTATCAGCGGCTCCGAAAGCCTCGACGCTCGTCAGGACCAACGACCCTCGAGTCCGTGTGTGCTCTCGCGTGTGATTTCGTACTCGTCTCGTCAGTGAACCTCGCCTCGTTTTCTGTGGAAATTTATATCTCGACTGTGAGGAATTTGCTTCTGTCTTTGAGCTTCAGGATGTTTTTCCGAACAAAAGTGGAAAATTTCGAGAAATTATTCCGTTACTAGGAATTCCGTGAGAGATGGGAGTGCTCAGTTTTCAATGAGATATCGATCCGCGAGAGGTTTTAAACTCGGAAAGGGCGCGAGTCTCGTTCCAGGAAGGAAACTGCACCCGAGGCCTATCGAATTTCGCCGAGGAATTGCCTCCGTTTTAGCGCGAAACGGACTTTAACGATCCGCCTTCCCTAACTGCGGGCTCGCCTCCGACGAGGGTAATATCGGCACCCCGGTAGTTTCGCCGACTTCTCTCGCGCGAGCCGGAGGGTCTCGAATTATTGACACGCGATGGCTCGCGTGTGCTACCCAAAACGGAATCAGTGAAATCAGTGAAAATTTCATGCTGTTCATATTTAGAGTCCAATATTATTTAGACCGACCAAAGTAGTTGGCTTGTTTAAGAAAATTCGGTGGAAATAACATTTGTATGTACTCTCGTACTCGAATATTTTTAACTCGAAAACTCTATGTCACTGAAAATTGCTTCGGATAAAGTGCAAAATATTCTTCCGTTCGAAGTGAAATATACCTAAGAGTAACTAGAGTTCTGTAAAATCGGTGAAAATTTACACATCGAATATTCGTCGAAATCCGAAACTGTAAAATAATTGAAAATTTTTAAAATACATTTCCGAAACAAGAAATGTATTTCCATTAACAAGTTAAAAATAGACCGATTCACTGATTCGGTTTTAGAAAATCCTCGACCTCGACATGTCGATACATCAACCTCTCGCTTGGAGACCGCGATTCAGAACGCTCACCGGAAGCGCGGAATAACGACGGAATTCAATGCTAAATTGGTTTATGGTGTTCCGTGATTCATCGTTCGACAAATACAGACACGCATCCCCCATCGCGTTGAATTTTATCGCGAGACGTCCAGCCGAGGAAGTTTATTTTTGAATCATCGCGCATCCGAGAATAAAGCGGCTCAATAGAATTACGTCAAGAGCAATCGACCCGACCGTAAATGGTGGCTCGCGTGCATTTCGATGTTTATCGTAACCTCAGGCTCCGATTGCCCGACTGCTCCAAATTTTTCGTTCGTGCAGAAATCCAGACGAAAATTTACGAAAAATTGCGAGAGGAAAATAGGTAAAAGCGAGTAGATTTGATCTTGAAGGGTATTTATGAAAAAAGAAAGGATATATACGTGTACACAAAGAGACACTAAAACGGACTCGAACTGCTGATAGTAAACGGCCAGGGGAAAGAAATACGAGAACGACCTATTTTCTAGCCTCGACCGCATCGGGCTGCATAAAACCGTTACCGTGTACATAACTGAGGGTAACTGCAGTGTGTATAACCGATCTTACGACTTTCCGCGTGGCTCTCGCGAGAGCTTATATCGACTCGAATCGCACCACTAAATTCCAAGCCACTCGTTAAATTCGTTGCGCCTCCTTCCCGATAAAACTCGACGTTAGAATTTTGCTGCGGAATCTCTTCTATTTTTTATCGAAACTCGAAAAATCGCGTACATACGGAAGTGTAATAGAAACAGAAAGACCAGAGAGAAAGAGGGAGGGAGACAAGGAAATAAACGAGGTGGGTCTCGGAAAAAAGGAGAAAATGAAAGACGTTAAATGAGAAAGGATAGCAATTATTTTTGAATTATTTCTCTCGCAATGACAATCGCGTCTCTAATTATCGCGCTCGCGGCCCAGTCGCGGACTTAATTGTATAAATTATCAGCGAGGGACGAAAAAGAGAAGAGGAGAGAGAGAGAGAAAGAGAATGTATCCCAGTCGAATATAACGCGAGTGCATCGAGCGCATTCGAGGTCATTCTTCTCGAGCAATTAAAAGGCAGTCGAACGAGGGAGGACGTTTCGCGAAAATCTTTCGTCTCGTTGGAAAATTCCCTCTGTCGAGTATTTTTTCTTCTCCCCCTCATAAACGTAATCTGGGTCAGCGTGTTTCTAGTTGACCACTCGATACGACCGTTCCACAGGTGCGGACTCGCGCGCTTTTCATTTTCCTTCCCGAGAGGTTTTCACTCTCGAGTGGATCGAATCGGAGAGAGCAAGCCGATGACGATTCGAGAGCGCCTGATGAGCGAGCTAAGGGCGAGGACGCGTTCCGATTTCTCATACGAAGCGCGCGACAGCCCTGCTACAGGCGCGACCTAAATATCCGCTTTAATTAAATTTCCCTTCGGCGCGTATACGTTTCATTAGCGCGCCGGGCCAATAACGGTTAATTATAAGTCTCGTCTATGGATACAAGTGTGTTGCACTTCGGAGAGTTTCCGATAAGGGTGAACGAGCGGGGCACGAGAGCGAGAGCAGCTCAGAGAGAATGGAATGAAAAAAAATTCTATATTAAATTTCGCCCCGGCACTCGAAAACCTCTCTTTCGCGAAATTGGAAAATATTTTCATTAACTCCCGCTGGGTGAACGAGAATAAAGAGGGAGAGGTTAGTCTCTCGTTATGAGGGGATTCCTATTTTGATATCAGAAGGAAAGAATTGTTAGAGCGAGTACACTGAAAAAAAATTTTCCCTGGACCGGATAAATATTTGTTTCAATACTGTTATAGCAATATTTTGCTAATTCAATATTATCGTTCAATTCGGAGAAATATTTCCTCCAACGGTATATTTTTCAAATGAGAAATTTTTTTATTTATCTTACAATATTCAAGCGGAAAAGCCATTGTAGCATTTTCATGAGTTATTTGAGTAGAAACTTTTTTAATTAAATATCAGAAGCTCTTCGATATTTCGATGCAGCACGATAATTTCTAAAAGCCCTAAGTATTTCCTATTTGTAGAAAGATGTATCCTCCTTTCGCGAACCGAATTCCAGCTTTTATAATCCAGAGCAAATTCACCGTCCCAATTATAATTTAATTTTCATTCTAATTGCGTTTCAATTTCAATTACTCAAAATTTCCAATGCCCACGGTATCGATAAGAGCCTAATTAATTTCGTTGGATGCAATAATTTTCCGGCCGAAAAAAATCCCGACGTCCAATAAATTTTTAACGAATTCGAGAATCAACGAAAAAAATGGGAGTATCCATGAACGGAGAAAAAATTGATATATTTCATCTTCGGTCTAGTACGAGCAAAAATAATTCCGAGAAGACTTTGAGCGAGCAGAGACGGGCTCAGGCAGCCGGAAGAAAAACTTTCTCCTCCCCCCTCTTCTCGATTCGCGTCAATAATTTTACGCTCCGCGAGAAGGATACTTCGCATATATGCGGCGTGCGCAGATCGATACGAAAGGGTATTGAAAATTTTCTTCGCAGAGAAAGAGAGAGAGAGAGAGAGAACTTTTACCAGTCGCGAATATATATACATATACCTATATAATATATATATATATATATAACGCCAGTTTTCTATCAATCCTACGGACGCTTCGCGTTGCTCGCCGAGTTCTTTTGAGATGCGGAAAAGTATCCGCGGTGAAAACGTCGATTGGAGGACGCCAAGAGGTGAAGAGGGGGTGAGTCGGGCGAAGTTGGAGGCGAGCAAAGGGGCGGCGAGAATTCCGGTCGGTGCGCTTCATCGATCCACGCATCAGCGTGATTAAGCTTTGTGCGGCCTTTCTCTCTCTTTCTTTCCATCTCTTTTTCACGCCGTTTATCGTGATTATGATCGAGGATTTTTGGTATTCCCTTACTCTTTTGTCATTCTTCTTGATCAAAAATCAAAGTTGGAGTCCACAGTATATAAAGTTGTAAACTCGAAGGGCAAATTTCGAGCCCGGATATAAATTTAGCCTGTGGGCTTGTCGAGACGATTACGTGAAGAAGAGAGGAGAGATAGTTTGGGTTTCTGGACTCTTCTAATCTCGTGGGATCCTCAATGAAATTTGTACCTTGGGGTTGTTATCCTGGAATCGAAAACGCGGTCCGGTGGAGGTAGATAAAGGAAAAAAAAGAAGTTAAACAACTTGTAAGGGATGAGCGCAGGAGAGAAGAGGAATGTGTAAGCACTGGTGTAGGTGAATTATCTCGCTCAAAGGGATTCAGGGCTCCCGCCTTATTCACTCTTTTCTCCGTATGTATATATACAAACTCGGTGAAGAAAACAGAAAATGCCGGAACGTAGTAAGGGAGAGGCCTCTCTTGGCAAAGGGAGCGGGACACGAATTAGTTTGAGTGCATTTCGCGAGACCGCAGAGTGGGTATATAGCAATACCAACAACCCTTCTCCGACCGTTTCCTCTGTACGTACCGAGTAACGTAATCTCGTCCAGAGGCCGACATCATGGTGATCTCTTTTCGTCCTTGCGCACGCCGAGGGTCGTTTCACCCTTATTGGTTCTTTCGCTTCTCAATCTCAGCCTCGCGATCTTAATTAAAATTAACGATCGAATCTGGCTGGTGTCTGGTTCCTCTATAATCTCTCGAGTTCTCACTCTCATTTTCAATAATAACCAATTTCGTATGATCGAATGGAGATTTATCGACCTCTGGGGATTCGATGATCGTTGAGGTTTTTGTTTTAAAAATTTTTTCATGATTTTTAAATTCGATGTTTTTGAATAATATATTTTTGATAGCCAATCAGAAACAATTGTTTTGAGAAAAGATTGGATTTAAAAAAAAATCAAGATAATCGTAATAGAAAACCGGTTTAAATAACAAATCAACAAAGTTTTTATTAGTTCACGAAAACTGAGTGTTAACATGAGAAAGCATGATTTGTTTTAAAATTTCGTTTCCATATAATCTGTGATCATCTAGAAACACACCTTATAAAAAATCCTTTTGCCCGTTACGCGAGTTATGAAATGTTCGATCGCACAATAGAGGCCGTAAGTGATTCGTAGAACCATCAATCGGAATTAACTATAATCCATGATGTATATTGCGTCCTACAGGCAGCAAGCATCACGAGTGCCGCCTCCAGATACACATTATGATTTGCGCCTGACACACCTTCGACCTATATAACCCATCCCCTCCAGACACATCGCCCAATCTACCTTGTATCTGCTTGGCTTCCATTTCACGGCTCATTCGCGCAGCCAATCCCAGATTCACGACTCGTTTCGTGCGAAGAGACTCCGATACATCGATGAGACGAAACGATTCTCCTCTATTAGTTTGGCCAGAATACGAAAAAACATCAACGCGCTAAAATTTTGATTCGAGAACGAAAATTGTCTATTCTGTTTTCTCGACTGAATTCATCTCCGTCGATAAATCTGGGTAAGAACGAAGTTCAGAATAAGCAATTTCTTACCGCAGTTAAAACTTTTGGCTAGGATTTAAGGTAGATGAATATCCGTGTAAACAAATATAAATAAAAGATTCGTCTAAATATAGACACATCTTTGCTCTATACTCCCGGGCGAACTTTGGTATGTATCGAACGAATTTTGCCGCAAGGGTTTATATATTCAGGGACGGTACACGAGATTGGAATAATCGAACCGGTCTTACTGGGCCAGCCAGGCGTACTGACCCAGTACATTATCGTAACGTGCAACGATAACAACATGGCGTGTCTCGTTGCATAATTTTCACAAACTTCGCTCCATCGTGAGTGGATTCTGTCGTTTCGTTGTTTCCCCTTTCGTTTCCAAAGATTCTAGCCGACTGCAGCTTCGAAAATCCCAGCGTGTTGACGTTACGTAATGCATTACTGCACTCTGCATACACGCGTCTATATATCGATCTCGTTGGAGTTGTAACAATTCTCACGGGGTTGCGTGTCGATCATCGAGGATTATTATGCAAGTACTTTTGAACTTTCTCTTTCGAATTTTCGAGTAGCCAATTTCAAAACTCGATTGAAATTTTTCAAATAATATCACATTCTCTCTTCCCGATGGAGAAAATCCTCATTTCGGATTGGAGAATTCGTCCCATAACTAGTACCGCACGAGATTACACGGGACGAGAGCAAGCTCGATGTTTATCAATCTATTTTTGCCGGGCGGATGACCGTCGCAGAATTTTTGCATTTCAAATCGGCAAAAATCGCATAACACCGGCCCCGCGCTCGATCGAGATGTATAAGCGATATTACACAGACGCTATACGCGGTTCGCGAGATTTGCCTGGACATTCCATCGCGATATGCAGATTCCGATGTATTGCCGTCGCCTATGTAACGCGGCCTGCGCACGTGCACGCCCGCGAGCGCACGTGACTATCGATTTCGCGCCGAACGCTCGTAATTCCGCCGATCGAGCCCGAAATTTCATCCTCGCACGAGCCCTCCTTTTTTCCCCCTCTCGAAATTAAATCACCGCGATCGTCGAAAATAACCGGAGCAAAGTGCACCCGATATACGAACGTAGACCAAAATCATCTCGAAATAACTGAATATTTATCCGGACGAATTTTTATCGAATTCGACAACGAAACGATTCCCCTTTTTTCTGTATATCGTCGAGTATTTTTTATATTTCGTACGGGAGTTCAATTTTTAAAATTTTCCTACTAGTTCGGATTTGATCATTTTTTGTTAAACAATTGAGAGGTATATTTTTTGATGTTTGTAGTAGATTTGAAAAAAAAAAAAAATAATTTTTTGTTAGCGTTAGGATGTGGGAATTAGCTTTCGGCTGGCCATTTCTCATCCCGTCGCGAAGGGGGGAAAGTAGGCGAAACAGCGCTCGATCAACGTTCGCGAGCGATACGTCGAAACGCGAGCTAAAATCCGCGAGGTCAACCCGATCGGTCATATAACCCAACGTGGAAGAATCATCGACGATAACGCGAGTCGGCGAATAATCAGCGCTCGCGTATAAAACACGAGAATTCGCGTCACGCTTTGGATCCCGGAGATAAAACTTCCGACTATACACACTCACACAGACACACACACGAACGTCCTTCACGCGATGCGCCGATAAAAATCTCTTTCCCTCCTCGATGAAGGATAAAAAATCGAGATATACGAGCCGGATAAAGTTTTCAATATGTTTCGCGGGAAATTTCTACCGAGTCGAGTTGAAAAATCTTCCTTGCCTCGCGAGGAACGATATCGGACTGGATTTTCGAACCAGACGTAATACCTCATCCAGAATTTCGACGAAAAGGAATCTCGAAATTAACGACCGTTCGCGGTGTATATCTATATATTTTGGACTGTGTGTAGAAACTCTGAATGGTGCTTCCAGGGACGGTAAACTCGATCGAGCGAACACGGGGGCCGGTTGGAATGGAGTCGGTGTGTATATCCTACACGGTGGTGGAAAATTTATAACGTTTTAGCGACTCCGGAGAGCGATAGGAAGAGTGAGGTAGGGAAAGAGCGAGAGATGGATAGATAGAGAGGGAGAGAGAGAGGGCTCAGCGATCGGGACGGATCGTGGATCCATTTTCGGTGAGGCGTGCACGGGATATATCCTATCGCTGGGGCAATTTACGCGGTTTCGACGCGGCGTCGTTCGATCGGTTAGCTGGACTGCGAAAGGGGCCAGAGTGGCTGCATTATATAGATATACAGCGGGTATATCGACGAAGCAAAGTTGCGAGTACTCGGCCAATTTGGGAATCTGAAGTGGCCGAGGCTATACTTTGAACAGCTTCGCCGGGATAGAAACTCGCGGCTGAAACACTCAAAACGCGTAACGCGCTTCGGGCTCCCCGTTCCGAGCGATCGACCAATCGGGATCGAGACATCCGGCTGTGTCAAGTGATCGAAATTTCTCGGAAAATTTCTGACTTCCAGTCGCTTCCGATTCTTCTGCAAACTGAAGTCTACGAAAAACTTGACTCGACTCTGATCAACATGTTGAAATTTCATTCGTGATTCGAATCGATATCTCCACTGTTTAGTTTCAACTATACAAATTTCTGTCTGCTTTCAATCTTCGAGTAGTCGCGAATCACCTTGATGAAAATCTCGAATCGATTCAACTCAAACTCATAATTTTTGTACTATAAAGCCTGGTTTACTTTACTCTTTGGGCAATTATCGGCTCTCGACGAGTTCGAACAACCTGTGGCCCGAAAATTCGACTCCTGATTTCGAAACAAGGACGATCGATAAAGGGTTACTGGAAGACTGGATATTGATTTTACCCGTGAGGTGTACACACAGCGGGTGACCAGAAATTAGTGGTTCTTTGGTTGAGGCTTCTCGCGGAGGGTGGGATCGATCGTGCGGAGTTTCACGTCTGTTACGGAGAATAAGGAGACCAGGGAAAAGGTTATTGGACACCGGCATAAGCGAGAACGTAACGTGCCGCGGATGGTCTACATACACGTACATAGAGAGCGCCGCGTGAGATACAAGGGGTTGTATATCAAGGAGCCACGCCCAGCACAAGAACCACTTCCGGTCTAGACACGCGAGCTCTCTCTCTCTCTCTCTCTCTCTCTCTCTCGCTGGCCCGCCAAACCCACCCCATCCCGCGTCGAGTTCGAGTTTTCGAGTCGAAAATCGGTTCAGCGAGTACCGCCACTGGATGGAGCCGTTCTCTCGCTTCGCCCTGTTTTGAAAATTTCGTTTCTGCCGCTCGAAAATCCTCGAACCGAGGGAAAAATAAATTCGCGGTGAATTTTTCCTCTCGCCTAATTTCCCAAATGAATGGCGTTTCGCGAATGCAAATTCATCGAATTTTCGCCCCGGATAAATATGCAAATCGGCGATTTAAAATGTAAAGTCAACATAGACGCTCGAGAGAGATAGAAAGAGCGCTCGCGAAATTTCGCTTTCGTCTCTAGTTTAAAATACGAAATAGAATTCGCCCCCTCCCTCCCGCCTCGTTTCGCCCCATTCGCTAAATATACGTCGGAGGCTACATCTGGTATATAAAGGGTATAACCATTTTCTACATCCAATCATCGCTCGACCCGGAGATCTCCATCGACGGCGGAACTTCCGACGCGCCGCTGCAACCCCCCGAGGGTATTCTCTTACATACTTTACTGCGATTGAAAATTTCTAGATAACCCCAGCAGCCGGGAAATAATAACGTATTACGGTGGAAATATTTTTCGAAACCCCTCCTCGTTCTCCCTGCGCCGGCTTCGTTGGCTTCTTTTACAAATAGAGGAGAATTGAAAAAACAGAGGGTGTAATAGCCAGTCGATAAGTGGGTTAATCAATACGCCGCGGGAGAATTTCTCAGTGTAAATACAATCTACGAATTTTCATCTTTGCCGAGGTTCGTAAGTCCATGAGTTCGA